>JAQIVZ010001244.1:0-37255 GCA_034700945.1 Arrhopalites spinosus
TGTTTTTTTGTAACTCTAAAATTGTGGATTTGTATAAACTTCGTACAAAATTCCTCTAGGATAATATATATAAGGATGAATCCTTTACAAGCTTATATTAGGCGGGTAGAACATAAGACATACTGACACACACAAAAAAAACAAGCATGCGGGGGAGGGAGATAGAACAACAACAACAAAGGTTTTTTGCAATGTCCAAAACAGGGTGTAAAAGACCCTTATAAAGTAGAGAGGGTCAAAAGGCAAAAACAATTTGAAAACATACCACAAGAGCTTGGCCATATAACTATTTAACTAGAGAGATACAATTTACAATGTGAACACACAAAAAAAGCTGATGGAAATGAAAGCTGAGATATAACTTTTACATAAAATATATTTATATACAATGTATACAGAATATAAATTGGCAAAAAGAAACTATTGTCTAGTAATTTTTTGCAGGATTTATATTTTTTTTTAAAAAAAGGATTTTTTTGTTCAGACATAAATTAAAGTATATTAAAAAAAATTGATAGTGAAGTTTAATACAACCTGCAGAGTTCCGTTTTATACCGAGATGACGGCGGGCCTCCACCACCTCCACCGGAACTGTTATTATTATTAACCTTCATGTTGCTGAGTTTTCCGGAAGAGGAACTCTAAATGTTTGCATTGAGGAAATAATATTTTAAACTTCCTCAAAGAGTAAAAGAGATTTAAAATTCAAGGTTGGTATGTAATTATGTAGTCAGAATATAATATATATATATATGGCCAAAGTTAGAGAGAGGGTGACCTTGGCTTTTCTCACTGATATTATGTGTGTGTACGACTCTCTGTGTCTGGCTTCTCGTATGTAATAATGATAAAAATTGTGATCATGAATGTGTGTGTATGTGAGTTATATATTAATGTGTATCTCCATAATGGAAAGACTAGGAAATATTTCCCAATGGAATCCTCCTTTAATGTGGTATGCAGGAAAAAAAAAATTTCTCTTTGGCTAACTTTTTTTTTGCGGAAAAATGAGACGCAATAACTACTATAAACGAAGAGCAAGCACACTATCAGGATAAAACTTGAAAATCAAATCATATGTATTATCTTCCTTTGATTCTGACAAAACAACATAGAGAGCCAGGGTAAGTTGTTGTTATTATTATAATTTAATTATTCTAATAATAATACTCTTGTATTATTCCACACTAAAAAAAAAACTTTTTTTTTGGCCGAGTTCGAGATGATAAGATTTTTTTCATTAACAAGGGAAAATTTGATTTTGACGAACTTTTTAAATTTTTTTTTGTTAATGAATAAACAACTACTTATGTAATCAAACTTTGTATTCCTTTTTGATCTGAAACACTATTTTTTAACTACTAAATCACTGTAAATGAGTTGTTTCCTTTTCTTGCTGAAAACCTCGTGTTTGTGTGTGTAAATTTTGGATCACTTTTTTGTCACAAAAAAAAATTTTTTGGAGGAGGATGACACTATGTGTAGATGTAAAATTTGTGTGTTGATTTGTTTGTAGATGTGTATTTTTGGGATTTAATTAATGAGAAACAGTGCTTACCCCGATGGATGTGCTTGAAGAAATTGACATTATTGCGAGAGGTCTACCTCATGGTAGCGCTAACCAGAGACTGATGAGAATTGTGAGAGAGTGAATGCAAAACTCTCTCAACAAAGGAAACAGTCTCAAAAAAAATTCAAACCCTCTCGCTTCCCTCGTTGGAGTCCCATTCGTGCCAAATCCTGTACGAATCCTGCCAGTGAATTATATAACAATTCTGAAGGCCTCTTGCCTTTTCATCTCCCCACTCTAGTCTGTCTCCAATCACAATGGGATTTGAGACTTGAATTGACCTCATTGACCTACCTCAGATGAGGAAAATGTAGAACTGTGAAAATTTTGACCCGACATGAATAAAATAGAAAGAGTCAATGTGAAATCTCATGTGACCCCTGCAGACAAGTCCCGAATCTGTCACGAATTGGACCAAAAGAAAGCTAAGGAAAAATTTCGAAACAGTCAGCACACTCTAAGGTATATTTAGGATACTAACTAAGGTTGAAAAAAAATAAACGTCGCTGGGTACTATTACCATTGGACATTAATTGTGAAAGTTTTTAACACACATTTAAAATTTAGAGAACAATTTTTTTTTAGTTTTTCTTTTGGAAAATATCCATGCTGTGATTAAAATTGGGGGAGGAAGTGAGAGGACTCGGTTTGACGACTTGTAAAATTTAATTTTTCATCGTTTTTTGAGGTAAGTTGAGGGTTTTCCGTTCAACTCGTCATCAAAAGAGGAATGAAGGTTATCATTTTTGTTGTCCATGAAAATTAAGGTTGCTCTTCTCTCTTTTTGAAGGCATTTCACTTCTCTCTCAATCTAATGTCCTCTCTGCCTAGTTCAGTGTGTTTGTTCTTGTTCAGTTCAATACTTTGAATTTATTCTCTAATGGATAATAGTAACTGAAATACTTTTTTAATTCTACTTTACTCTAATTATCATTGTCTGTTTAAACTCTTACTCAATTTTTTTAACTTGACAACAATATTTCTGTCCCTTGTGTGTTGGGCCAAATTTTTTTTGACAAAAGTGTACACACAAGGTTTCTTATTATTAGAGTCTACAGTATTGTGTTATTGTTTTGGGTAGCCTTCATTCCGGTTCTAATTTCATTCTGGATCCCTTTTTTTCAAGTCAGTACTTACCTAATGTATCATACCTGTTCATTCAAGCAAATATTGTGGTTTAAATCTGTTTCCAAAATGTTTTCATATTCTAAATACTTTTTTGAAATAGTTTCATAAGAGTAAAATATTGTTCCTTTGAATATGCTAGGTTTAGTCAATGACCTTGAGACACTTTTTGTGGAACTCGTTCCATTAATAATTACTCACTACTTTTCCTTCTACACTGATCAGAGCAATGTTGAATTCATGATCGGTAGACTTTTTCTATGAAAACCATGTCATTTAATTCACCTTTGGAAATATTTTTGCATCTTGTTCCTCTTTATTTTAATACTACCATGTTATGGACAATTGAAATTTCTTTTTTGAACAACTTTCCACTAAAAATACATGAGTTTTTAAAGTAAATTTTAGACATCAAGTTAAAATGTTAAATGACAGTTATAATATTAATGTCTATTTTATTTATTACAGTCAAACTCAAACACCCACCTACTGTCTAGACCATCATGCCAAAGCCATCCTCGATAAGGGTTTTTTTCAAGCAAGAGTAATACATATAAATATACAAAATTTTGGAAAAAATGACATCATCCTCCCCGTAAGTACATTTGTTTTATGCATTCATTTATTAAAATTTTTTTGCTCCTTTGCAACCTTTTTTTGCGTACCTTTACTGTCTACTAATGTTTGTCTTTAATTCCCATAACAGACCTCCCCCGGAAGCAGCTACACCGGTTGCCGAAAATTGGTGTTACACTCAGGTAATTAGTAATTACAAACAATTTGTCATATTTTGTTGTACCATTTAAGTGTGTACATACACGGGAATTTTTTTTATTAAATACATTTGATTTCTTTTTTGGTCTAGGTGAAAGTAGTCAAGTTTTCGTACATGTGGACAATTAATAATTTTTCATTCTGCCGTGAGGAAATGGGAGAAGTATTGAAATCCTCTACATTTTCTGCTGGAGCAAATGACAAGCTTAAATGGTGTTTGCGGTTAGTAGACGCATATATTGTGTCCTTTTTCTTAAATTCTTTTTGTTCTCTTTACTGTATTTCAAACTAATTTGAATATTTGGTATTGTTCATTCATTATTGAAATTCCTCTTTCTCTCTGCAGAGTAAATCCCAAAGGACTAGACGAAGAATCTAAAGATTACCTTTCATTATATCTCCTACTTGTTTCATGTAATAAATCAGAAGTACGAGCAAAGTTTAAGTTCTCTATATTAAATGCCAAGAGAGAGGAGACGAAAGCCATGGGTAAGTTAAAATTGACAACACATTTTAATACCATGTATGCATTTTTAATTGTTACAAAAATTATAATGTCTTGTACTCTTTTACTTTTTTAGAGTCCCAACGGGCGTATCGTTTTGTACAGGGTAAAGACTGGGGGTTCAAAAAATTCATTCGTCGGTAAGTCGTTGCTTCCCTTAGTAAAAATAATTATGATATTCCAGACATTTCACTTGCATGAAATTGATAAATATATCATTTATTACATATATTTAACATTTTTACTTTACTTTTTGTGAACAGTGATTTCCTACTGGACGAAGCTAATGGTTTGTTGCCAGATGACAAATTAACTATCGTAAGGAAATTTTTATTATTTTTCATTAAACTAAATTTTATATATAATGTTCTCCAACTAAATTATGATAAGTACAAGTATATTTAAATATATTAAATAAATATATTAAAATCGTCAAAAACTCATGAATTGTTTTTGTTTTTATAGTTTTGTGAAGTTTCCGTTGTGGCTGATTCTGTGAATATATCCGGACAGTCAAATGCCGTACAATTCAAAGTAAGAAATCCTTTTTGAATATATGTATTTGTACTAGTTGGAGTTATGTACTTTTATAGCATAGCGTCAATAAAATATAAGTATGTAGTCTAAATTTCTATTTCTATAATTTCGAGTTGTACAATAACAATTATTGTATTCAATTAATACAACATAAGAAACTGGAGCTTCGAACATAAGTCATGATGCCAATTGACTTGCTTTCAGCTTAAATGGGTACTTTATGAAGAAATTAATGTTTTACTCCGTTTTTGTTGTTATTAGGTACCCGAGTGCCGACTAAGTGAGGATCTCGGTGCTTTATTCGAGTCTCAACGCTTCTCCGATGTTACTTTAGCTGTTGCAGGTAATAAGATATTTTGCACCAATGAATAGTGTTGAAACATTTGTGTGCAAAAAACTGGGTTCACAAAATGATTGTCAATTTGGAAGAATTATTTACGTCCTCCTAATATATCAACATGTATGTATTTAATTGTCAAATTCTTGAAATTTAGGAAGAGAATATCAAGCCCACAAAGCAGTATTAGCTGCCAGAAGTCCTGTGTTTGCTGCAATGTTTGAGCACGAAATGGAAGAGCGAAAACATGTACGTATAATTATGTGTACTACATATAATAATATACAACTTGCTATATCTTTAATCTTGACAATTATATTTCAAATAAGTATTTTATTTTGGTATTCTTACGTGGACCATGTCATCATACTGGGTACATATTTATTTATTATTTGTGTGTTATTTTTAGAACCGAGTGGAGATAACCGACGTTGACACGGATGTTCTACGTGAAATGCTCCGATTTATTTATACCGGAAAATCAAGTAGTTTAGATAAAATGGCAGATGATCTCTTGGTATGCTTACTCATACGTACTTACTTACATAATTTTTTAAAAGGTTTGGTCAAAATTAAATACTAATTTATCAATGTTTTTTAATTCCATGTTCTAGGCTGCTGCTGATAAGTATGTATTCTTTTCTACAATAATCATTGTTAATATTATTAATTTTTTGTGGGAGTACATGCAAATTTTAAATACATTACTATTATTCTATGTGATTCTTTTATGTTTTTTAGGTACGCATTAGATAGACTGAAAGTAATGTGTGAAGAAGCATTATGTTCTGGTCGTAAGTTTACTTTTATTTTTCATCAATATTTACCCTGTTTAGTACCATTTATAGTTCAAAACAAAAAAAAAACTTGTACACAAAAAAGTATTTTACAGTTTATAATACATAAAATGGGTTATTTGTGATTTTGTACGGCATGTGTAAATTATTTTTATAAATGAACAACTGGCTTCTTCAATGTTCCATTTACTAATCATGTTTATATGCATTTTTTCTTTTTTTAGTCTCAGTGGAAAATGCGGCTGATGTTCTCATTTTAGCTGACCTTCACTCAGCCGACCAACTCAAAGCCCAGGCTATTGACTTCATCAATGCGTAAAGAATTTTCATTTACATTTATATGTACAAGATTTCATGTAAATTTTTGAACCCCTTCTTGAAGCCTAAACAACAAGCATTGGAAAATATGGATTCAAAAATAATTTTCCTATACCTACCTAGATGACTTTTTTTTGTTGAGGTTTATTTAATGCTTTAACTATATTCGATTGAAAACATTGAGCTTCATTTTGACATTTTAAGAAATAAAATTCTAAGCAAATCAAAAAGATTTTCAACGTGTGCAAGTAGGTACTCTTACAATTAGGCTTCAAGAGGGGTTTGCAAAGGTTTTGTGAGACTTTTTAGTTTTTATTTTATATAAGCCACCATAAATAGTTCTTTGCAAAATTTTTTTATTATAAACTTTTATTTTATGTAGAAAGTTTGAATGGATAAAGACCATGATAGGATGTTTTCCGAGAAGAATAATGACTCTAATTGTTACACTAAATTATAATATATGTATTTATTGTGTCTGTTGTCATACATGGACTCTATTATACACATAAAAGTATGTATGACAATTTCTATTGAGAAGTAACAACGAGACTAAAAGATTTTTACGACTTTGTCAGACGATTTATAGAGTATTCTTTAAAATTTCATGAGCTTACAGTGACGAGTATGTAGTGGCAATAGTTTTCTTCATAATATACCTGGTACTTATGTTATTGTCTTATGATTTCCACAGCCATGCCACCGATGTTATGGATACTCCTGGTTGGAAGTCAATGGTGCATTCACATCCTCATTTAATAGCAGAAGCATTTCGAGCACTCGCTACCCAACAAGTTCCACCCATTGGCCCACCTCGAAAACGAATTAAACAAAACTAGATTTACCCTGTATGATTTGGGAGGTTTTTTTTCAACTAAAAAACACTAAATGTGAAGTTTATTTCCGACTAATCACAAAAAATGAGAGAGAATATGAAGAGAGAAAAAGTTTGACCGTGTTGGCAAAGCATTTTTTGTTTTGGAGGGGGTGATATGTTCCTTCCTGGGGAAGTCAAATCTCTTTTCAGTTTACAAAAATGTTCATTTTAAAAGTTTCAAAATAACCTTTTAAAAAATTGATAGAGCAAACAGCAAAGTCTATATTGTTTTTTTCAAATTTTTATATCGACAAAATAAAAAAAAAGTTAAATTACAATTTGAAAAAAGAATAAAGTTTAAGCTGTTGAAGAGAGATTTTCCCCAGAAAGATATATTTATCACTAAAATATTATTATTATATATAGGAATATGAATATGTTATATTAAATGCTGATGTTGATTATCCATATGAATGATTAAGTATATTATATTATATATACATGTATATGCGTTGTCTTTTTGTGAGTGTTGTAAAAAAAAGTTTACCAAATAATTAAAATGCATTAAATACAAAGCTGAACCATACTATTGAAACAAAATGAGTAAAGTTTAGGAATTTCTTGTCATAAAATAGTCATCATACCATATTTCTTTTGTGCTGTAAAGAAAATATTAAGATGAGAGTCCATCGAGTCACAAGTAAGCATCAGTGGAGAATATTTTTTTGTCAATTTATAATTTATTTCTTTTTTTATAGTCTTTACTCATAAACATTGATTCAATGCTACAATGAGAATTTAAAGTCTTTCATCAGTTGATTTAGTGGGACTATCATTATTCCCTGTACAAGATAGGTACCCATGCATTGACACCCACATGGCCATGTATTATGCAAAGTGACAGTAGTTGAACAGTAAGTTTCATTTGTAATACTATCCTCAATACAAAAAAATTGAGTAGACCAATATAAGTATTATCAACAGTATTTGTAATTTTATGTTGTACATGTTAGAATAATGAAACTAATTAAAAATTATCTTGATGTAAATATAATGAGTCCCTCTCACTATGCTCAACATTAGAAAAATTATTAAGACTATCACTTGGTATGAAATTGACGTAATTGGAAATTAAATCGTTGTATATTTCGAGCAATGAAGCTCATTATTTTACTATATAAAGGTGTATAAAATTTCAGAAAATAAAATGGTGCCAAATAAAATACCACATATAATTAATTTAAATTAAAATGTATTTATTTCTTTTTTATTCCTTTGCTCATTTTATGCAGACGTAAAGATTCTTTCAGAGCCGAGATTTTAATACGTAACTGTTCATTCTCCAACTCCTTTTCATTTTGCCTCATGATTCGGGGCTTTTTCGATTCGGGAGCGGTGGCTGAACTTGATGAACCGGTGGAGGACTCTGAAGATGTCGGTCGTTTCTTCGGCTCTGTAAAAAAATGAATGCATAAATGGTCTATTATGATGGCAGTATGCACTGATTAAATAATTCATCATAATTATTGTTTATTGATTTTTCGACTAATAAACTCCTTGATGAATCAAGGTTGTACGTACCCATTCCACCAAGTAAATCATTTAGAATATGAACGATTGTGGACACATGACGACGTGGTTTACCCAACCCATCTTATAAAACCAAAGACAATTCTGAGATTACATTCCATAATATACTAGCTTGTGAACAAGTATGATGGTCGTGACATTAAATCCAGTGCAATACTTTGGGCATTAAACTGTCGACACTATAACGAAGGATTTTCAAAATGGAATCAGGATTGTCAAGGAGGAAACAAAGGAGGAAAAGGCACCATGTTATGAAATTCGGAAGGAAATGTCACGACCATCTTTACATGAAACAATTAGTCATTACATGACTCACCTTGTAAAGCTGGATTTAAGGTTCCTATTGATCAAAAAATCCAATATATTCATTACTTAATTTTCATTAAATTGGAAATATTCAGAATCTTAATATTGAAACAATTTAAACATTTTTAAATTTAAAAAAATCCGTGTATGTACTAGTGCTCGCAAAGTCTCGAGACTTTCTGCGACTTTTATTTCATGAATAAACTTCATAAAAAACACCAAATATTCGTTTGAATAATATACTTGGCCCTTCATGACGGTTTCATGGAGGTACAAAAGCCCCAATTGTTAAAGTTAAAAATATTTGACGATGTAGAAAATTCAAAATTTTGACAAAATTGGCGATTTTTTAAACCTCGAATTGCCGTTTTATTTAGTGTAAAAAAGTCTCGAAAGTCTCGAGACTTGAGGGTCAAAAGTCACGGGAGAGTCGAGACCGAAAAACCCCGAAACTCTCAGTTCGTACGAGCACTAGGCTAGTATGTACCTACTATATAAATTTTAGATCTTTTGCAAAAAAAAATATACAAGTACCCAACTAATAATAATAATGGGATTTTCAAAACAAAGTCAAAATTTTGACAAAATGTGAAAATCTTTGATTCAGCAGTAGCACAACAAGATGGCAATGTGAATTATATCAAATTGTTCCTTGATAAACATGCTTGTTGTATGTGCAAAAAAAAACAAGAGCCTAGAGGCAACAAGAACGTTGCAAATTCACTTAAATGAATACATGTTAAACGTTTTTGAATGAAGAGAATATTTGTGGATTTAGAAAAGTTACACAAAAAAGAATACTATTTCTTTGTGAACATTGAGTTCATAGGTCAAAAAAGAAATTAATGGCGAATCGTCTTAAGTTAAATATTGCATCATGTTCGAAAACAAAGAGGGTATAACATACCTGAAAAGGTTCCAGAGTAAACACCTTTACCATGATGTTGCATATGGTTGGTAATACTCTCGTCCCTTGTCACATGATTTGATAATTTTTTTAATGTATTTGTAAGGTTGCGCGACGCTTCTGCAAGACTGGAGCCTTCTGTCGTGGATGCTTGATTTTGTGCTCCTTCTGTCGTTGTTCCTACAATAAATAAAGAGTTCGTAGTATCAATCAAGTCCATCATTACATATAAACACTTTTTTTTTCTTGTTGTCAAATAAAATTATTTGTAATCGATGAGTCAGACTAAGAGTCAGATGACATACACATCAATTGAGCATGATGTTGCACTTTTGTTAAATGTTAATGTATTTTGTAATTACAAGTAATACACACTTTTAAAATGTCTGAGCCTTTGTAAAACTCTTTTTGATAAACTTACCTTTGGAAAGTTGAAGTTGAATGAGCATAACATGATCTCCGAGTCGCATAGTTAAATTGAGGGGAGATTTACCACTTAAAAAGTCACCTAAAACAATAGAAAAATAGGAGACAGTCATTAAGAAGAATTAGAATAATATCCTTTATTCTGAAATCTTTAGGTGCATCATTTGCGGTTTAACTTGTATTTATACATTATATTAATATTTTGCCAACTGGCTATATACTCACCGACTTGACTTTCATTGAGACCTTCCTGCAATACAAATAAATTCAAAACATTACCAATACATCATTTGACATGTATAATTCACTAATTTGTAAATGTAAATGAACAAGAGTCACTGCGCTTCACTTCCGTCTACAGAGAAATATTTTGGTTCCGCGAGGTCACTTACAAATCTACAACAATTATCTTTATCTTTTTTTTAAATAAATAAAAATTACTTACTAGAGCTTCTAATACACTCTGTTCTGGGCGTTGCGTCTGTTGAAACAAATAAATGAGAATAGCATTTAAAATCAAAATTATTTTTCAAACTTGGGATTCAGTCGTCATGTAAATATGTATTACTACAACAAGAATACAAGATGCAATGAAACAAAGAAAAAAATCACTAGCATCTTCCCTAAAACTTCATTTTGTTAATATGATAATCAAATGACACAAAACATAATATTGAGAAGGATTTTAGTATCAAAAAGTAACAAAGAACAAAAGAAAATCAAGCTCACCAGCAACCCAGTTTCCACAGAGGGTACAAGGGAAATTCTGGAACCATCAGCCAATCCATAATCACAAACTTGACCTGATTGAAGTAATCTGTAACAAAGAAAATGAACATGGTTAGTCCAGGACAAGTTGAAGAATAAAATGTGAAATAAATTTACCGTTCATAACATATAGATATCTAAATGCCGTCGTGAACGCTTGGAGTTTTTTTTTCTCGTGTACATACTTACCTATCTCGATGTAAAAGACAAATTTGTTCCTTGGAGACTTTTAATTTCTTAGCTATTGATTTTTTTAAATTGTCAATTGATTCATCCTGCTTGACACGAAAATCAAAGGTACCCCCAGTTGTAGGGGCTATTTCAAGGCAAATTTCTGTCGGGCTGTTATTATTATTGGTCTCCATTAAGCCTTTCAGAGAGAGATAGAGAGAGAGAGGAGGAGGAGGAGAGGATGCTGATCAAATTCCTGACTTGAAAAATTGAGATTTGGTTGTAAAAATGAAAAAAGCCCGACCAGTGGATGATGCTGGTTTCTTTTCAAGAAATAAAATTAAGTAAATCTAACGGCGTTGAGTCAGCACTCTACGTTTGAGCCTTAGTATATTGGAGAATAAATACAATAAATATACTTTAATCAGAACAGTAACCCGTTATATGAATGAGCGAGTGAAGACCAAGTTCACCACTTTAGCAAGTGATGGCATTGAAGAGTGAGAAATTTTTGATGGCAAAGCCAAAACTTCTTTTTTGGCTTCGTCTTTGTTAACCTCTATTCTCCCCCCCATTCACCATTAACTTTAACATTTATGTACCATTATAATCCCCTTTTTTCTCTCTTCAATTATTCTTTACGGTCATAGAACACTAAATTATTTCATGCTCCCTCAAACTACATCCTCCTAATGTGTAATGACTACATATAAACAATGTAGACATGTGAGCATTTTTCAATCTCTTCACAAAAAAGGGGAAACAAGCAACAGGAGAGATTGTTTATTAAAACTTAAATATTACATCATCTAAGTACAAAGTCAAGTAGCTTTTTTTAATAGTCCCTTTTTCACTGACCTCACCCTCCACATTTCCGACATGTACAGCTATTTCCTATATATGCAAAGTAATTTACCAAAATTTACAAGTATGGCAGAATTAATGTATTATAGTGGGGTTTTCCATGCATCTTTAAAAAAATTTGAACTGTTTGCAAAGCTTCCTTAGTAATTAGTGACAATTTGCCACGGACAAATGAAAAATTCAGAATTTTTTTCACCTCGGATTGGGAGGATGTGAAAGGGTCCCGCAGTAGTGGTTTGTAAGATAGCACTCTGGAGTCTAGAAGTGAGATTCTGCATCTCTGCACTCGTTTTCAGGATGCGCATTGACAGAATTGGTAAAAGGTCAATATGAGTGACTTCTAGAGGTCATCAAAATCGTGAAAATCAACCTCTTACGCTCCAATGACATTGTAAACCTCTCACGATTTTTATGGATGGCAGAATTGAAATTGATGTCCTCTACGCCTTTGGCCTCTTTGGTTCCGGTGAAAATATTGACGTCCTTTCCTCTTTTGTGTTTTTAACCATATTTATAACAACACAATCAGATTTTTCCGTCAAAAACATCATGTTCTTGCACATTTTTTTACTGTCAAAACATGAAAAATTCAAGTTTAAGACATGATGTCGGGTGCTCAATCAAATGATTCAAATTTTTTATATTATGCAAAGTATTATTAAATTCATGGTGGTATTTTTTTATTGTTTTTCAAAACTAGTTTTGTCTAAAAATACAAATATTGGGCTATAGTATGCATCAATACTTAAGTAAACAAGAACCATAATTAAAATATCCCCATCAATCACTCTCTGGCAAAATAGTGACTTTCACATAAATAAAACGAATAGTTACTTTACAAAAAAAATTAACTATGAATAGTAAAAAGTATATTTTATTTTAATTTAAAAGGAACAACATTATTTTTGTCTACAGTTTCTTTCTCTTTCCACCACCAAGGATGATTCAAATGATTTACAAATTTATCCATAAATTCTGGCAGTGGTTTACCAAGTAATTCATCCTCTTCATCCTCTAACATGTCATTCAAGTCTCGTCGTCTTCTCCTTCCGGTTGTGTCTAAGTAAATATGAATGCGCATATGATTATTTGATAAAGAGAATAAAAAAGGCAAGTTTAAATAATTACAATGACTAAAGACAGAGAGAGAGAATTGCTTGTAAAGATAATGAATATTATTTAATATAGATGAGCCTTCTTACTCATGACCATAGTGGTTGTGGAAGAACGCCTTGCAAGAAAGACAATTGTGGCTCCTAGAAGGGAAGCAAATGACAAGCCTCCGAGTAAACTGTACAAATCTAGGTTAGAATCTCCTCCGTGGCCACCACCATAACCCCATCCATGGCTATGACCCCTGGCAACACTATGATGATGTTGAGGAGTTCCCTCGTATGAACTGTCAAAATAAAACATGTTTTTAATTAAATCCACGAGACAACATGATAATATTACTTATATAACCCTCCTCTTTTCTTATTAGACAGCTGTCTATTACATTTTATGTTTGAGAAAACGAAAAAAAAGAATCATTCTTAGCAAATCATATTATGTATAGCTTTCAAGAAGATTGAACATAAAAATTTTAGAAAATAAATAAAGAAACGAAAAAGAGCAAGTGCGTTAGAGAGTTGATGAAAATTAAAATTTAATATAAAAATTATTGACTCACGTTGTTTGTTCATCCCCATGATGGCTCACATGACCCGAATCTTCCTCACTTCTACCCACTGGACCACTACTTCCTGGACTACTCCCACTGGACACATGATGATGATGATAAGATGGGGACTGTAGAGATGAGGGTTGTGATCGTTTAAAAAAGTCAAAAATATGAGACGTGTCACATTGCACTGCTAAATAGAAAACCAATATAATGAGAATAAAGGATAGATTAGAACATCTTCTTCTTCTCAGTCTGCTACTTGACATTGTGAGGAAGAGACTGAAAATCTCATCTACAGCCCTCATCCCTTTTATATATTTTGAACCATTTTTTTCCCCAAAAGTGTCAAGCTCAAGACTGTCTACGCTTCCTCAAAAAATTACCCATCCACATTTACCTGATGACCTGGAAAGTTGTTGCTGATACGACTGACGACGTCAAACCTCATCCACATTCGTCTCGCACATAACCCCCCCCCCGTCTTCTTCTTCATCCTTCATCAAATTTGAGGAAATTTTTACATCTCTACATCTTTGATGTCAAAAACTTTTTCACTCTTTTTTTTCAATCATTTACTCTATTTTTAGTCTGACATAGTGATCTTGTTGAGACTTATTTTATCCATCCTATAATAGTTTTTTTCCCTCTATTCTTTCTTCTCTCATCTCATCACTCATCATCTAAGAAGGGGTAAGGGAAGAATGATGACGTACATATAAAAATCTAAATGGAAAATGTTGGTGCAGAAAATTTTGTAATGGTCTGATTATTGCTTGTCCATGCTTCATTTCATTTAACTCTTTAGTACGCTCACTTGATTGTTTACACCTAACATCACATATAATATATATATAAAGATTATAGTTACTGTTTTAATAGAAACTTGTTTACTCCATCGGACGCACACACACACACACATTCATCATCATGATGATTATCATTAAAACTTGTCTCTTATCATTTTTCAAGCGCAAATAAATAAAACCTGACTAACATCAGCTATAATCAAAGCATAGTCTAAATTAAGATAAAAGTATATACTTGTATGAATTATACATTTTTTAACCGTCCATTTTTAACTATACATCTAGAACACTGCAACGTATTTCCCATTATTGATGTTCACAGTTTAAATTGACACTGAAAACGTATTCAGAGGGCCGACTCAACTACGCATACGTTACTTCCGGTTGTTCGTTTGTTATTTTTTTGCAACCGTGTGTGTGCTTAAATGTGGGCTCGAGGAGGAATATTGGCATTGTTCAGTCTCATCACATTGTGTAAATTATTCTCTATATGTAAGTTTTCAGTAGGATCATCAAACACTTTTCTGCCTCACTTTTTTTGTGTGTGTGTATGCGGAGAGGTTCGGTAAAATTCAGAGAAGAGAAACATGATACAGATAAAATATAGTCAAATTGTAACATGTCCCTCTATAAATGTATAGTACATGTCTGATTAGAATGTTTTATGGAGCGATCACTTGTGTATAGACATTCATCAATTTCATCATGCGTCTCAATTTTCACAACCATCTGTTACTTGTGTTGTCCTATAATCATAAATTAGTCAAGGATATATAAATCTACATGAAAATAATATCCATTTTACCATTATTATTATTATCCACATCATCTTGATAATATGTAATGACTATTTGTAGTTGTAGACTACAACTAGTACCTACTACAGTTGCAGAAATTGTTCTTTACTAAACTTGCATTCCATTGCATGCAAGACAAATAAGAAGAGAAGAAAAAAATCCTCTTCTTCTGTTTTTATCTCAACGAGTGTTGATTTTGACACGCAAAGTCATACTTAAGCTGTATTATATATATATTTAGTGTGGTAGTGTATATAAAAAAACATGTGATCTTGTTTAAATCTTTCTCTGAGATATTATTTTCTGCTCCAAAAGATAATGGGCTAAAGTTCAACTTGTTTCTCATAACTATAATATATATTATTTATCCATAATACATATAAGTTACAAAACTAAAGTAACTACTGTTGTTCCTCTAAATAAATGCAATATAGATTTGACAAAAAAGGATTCAAAAAGTTTTCTGTGAGTGCTTTCTATAACAGTTTCAACATCAAAAGTCTTGAGCATTTCTCTCTCTCTCTCTCTCTCTCTCTCTGTTGTGTATATTTATATATAACCAAAGTGTCTACGCTCAAGCTCAAAATTTTTGTTTACCCTTCATTCATAATGAATTGAAATTGAGCTTAGGAACAAAGTTGTTGTAGTCTAGAGGAGAGGAATAGAGAAGTAGGAGAGTAAATATATACTTTAGTTTAGTTTCTAGTGACTCACTACAAATAACACACTAGTCAAAAAGTAGAGAGAGAGAGAGGGGTGGGCATGCTGATTTGATTGTGCACTGTTGTCAATGTGCAATTTGTCAAAGTTTCTTTATTGGTCCTATCCACACACATGCAGATTGAGAGTCACGGTCCAACGATTCCTTCAAACTTAACTACATATACTGTAGAATACAGAATAGGAAGAGACGGGAAGGAGAGAGAGAGAGAGACGGTGAAACGTTTAATTAGGGATGGAGGGAACTTGGGATTTAAGTTGATCAATTAATTACATGTAATTTCAGAAACTTAAGATGAGAATATAGACCTATAGAGTGGGAGAAGAGAGTATTCATTTTATATGGGTTTTTTTCTGGCTAAAGTGGAAATGTAATAAAAATATAGAGCCAGTAGCTTTTCTTACACATACCGGTACTTTGTAAAAAGTAAAGCCGGGTAGTAGAAAGTTGACAGGGAGGAGGAGGGAGGAGAGAGAGAAAAGGTGTTCTATAATACGTGTAGTATACTTGAGTCATAGTAAAATGAGATAGAGGAAATCAGAGAGCGTAAACCGAAACGGGTTTCAGAACAAAGAGCAAGTTATACGGGGAACAGAGAATGTGTTTTTAGAGTCTAGAAAAAGTCGTGGGAAAGCGGAGGATTTTAGTAGACAAGAAGAAGCAGGAGAGGAGTCAAGAGCACACAAATAAATTTCTCTTCCCCGAAAAAAGTAAAAGAAGTCTTCTTTGAGGCAAAAAGACAGGTATAAAGTCGAGTCGGGAGAAATTTTAGCCAATAGGATTGGCGCAAGTCCAAAATGGTGAACGACCCCAAAAACCCCGTGGAAAAACAAATATGAGTGTACTCAAATCGACCCTTCAACTCTTCTCATCCCTAGAATTACTTTCTCAACTAGGACTACTACCCACATGATGATAGATAAAGGTTAAGTCACTTTCTATCTACGGTTAATTATGACAGAACTTCAAACCACCTTTGAACTTTGTGTTGAATTAAATAAATTCTACAACGTCGATTTATTTCTAAGAGGGTAAGTCACTTGACCTTTACTTCAGTTTGTTTACTTTTTTCAAACAATAAAATTAGACGAGAGGATTCTTAGAAAATCTATTATTTTCTGAGTGTCCTTCAAGAATTTTATTTACATTTTAAAATCAACATGTAACTAGTATATTTATTCTTTCTTTTTTTTCTGTACAAATATTTCTAGATTCTATCAAGTTCAACTAGCACTGAGAGTTGTCACGAAAATACCTTTTAAAATTGAGATTAATGCCAAAAAGTCCACAAGTAAGTTAAAATTTTGTACAATGTTTTATTTTCTCTCTATTTTTAATCGACAGACTACATGTAAAATTTTGTCTTCAAGTAATGTGCTGGTTAAGAAGAAAAAAACTTGAGGAAAATTAATTAGTGAAATAGTTCACGCGGAAGAAAATTCAGTAGAGTGCAAAGTTTTGTTCCAATCTTTGATTTTTTCATCAAGTCATCATTGTTGAAATCAATCATCTTGTTTGATTAGTATCCTTTGTCATCCTCAGTGTGTACCAGTCAGTGAAACAAAAAGTTTGTTCCATAATCCATTTTCTCATAGACGTTTCTCATTAAAACATGAGGGAGGGAATTAAATTGGAAAACCATAATTAATTAACTTTACATCTCATTTAAAGAGTCATCGATTTTTCTTGGTCATGTGGCGCAATATATTTGAAAAAAAAGTTTCCATTTTTTCACATTTTTTTTGAAGAGTAGGAAGGATTACCAAAAAAAACAAGGAGAAGGGGGAAATGAAGCAGGAAATAACGACTAAAAGCATTGTGCTCTTAATATTGATTTTATTCTCAAATGTCAGTTCTCAAAAACATCATTTATTACTTGTATACTTAAGTCGGTCGTTTTCGTGCTCTAGGCTCATTTAGACAGTAAGAACATTACTTAAGGGCATAATAAATTGTTTTGTACAATGTCATGTATTCAGATTTTGTTAACAAGCATAAAAGGATCCTAACTGATGTACTTTATCCATTCTTTGTGTACAGAAACTCTTCCAAACACTCCTGTGAAAACGAAACCATTCCGAATTTTATTTAGTAAGAATTATTCAAATTTTTTAAAACTAAACTGTACTTGCATTTTAATTCATTTGTTTAAACATGTTCTTTTTATCTTTTCCAGGAAACGAAGAAATCGATTTAAATGAAATAATATTATTTCGAGTTCATCTACAAATAGACTCCAATAAACTGGATGAACTTTTACGTGTTGAATTCAATTTGGATTTAAAACTTTGTTTCAATAATGGAATTGTGAGTGCAAGAAATTTAATTCTAAATGTTTTTCCCAATGGAATCCACTACTATAGGTAAGAAATCCTGTTCTTTCAACTCTGTCATAACTTATATACGTTAGTCATAACTTTACACTTTAAATTAAATCTTGTTTCATATCTGTCATTTATTCATCCACTTTTTTAGGCCTATCTTCTTCGACTATTTCCATTTGTGTGCAGTCAGTTTAAGTGTTCATGGTGGTCTCATTGCCGTCTCAGACTCCGCAAACTCTTGCAGGTATTTCTTTTTTGAAAGTAAAATAACTATAAATTTTATTTTGAGTACTAATACATAACAAAGTATGTATAGTTTTTACAAAAATTCTGGCATTGTTACTAAACAAGCTCTACTATTTAATACAATACTATTACACTGATACTGTTTCTCAAGTTTTACTTCTATTTTGTATGCTTTACAGAACCAGAGGAATAACCAACCAAAAACAAGAAATTAATCTAGTAGGGTCTTCTTCTTCTTCTCCTCTTACTCATTACTTTAATCTTTTTACCCAATAATTTATAATATTTTTTGCTTGACAATCAAAACATTACTAAAAACTATACTGCAAGTTGTGTTAAGAAATTTAAACATTTAAAATAATGTGATAATCAATCTTTTATTCCAAAAATAGCCACCGCAAGGATGTGTCGGAAATACTACAAAATTAGCTCAATTGAAGGCTACACACGAAGCCATTATGAGCTTGCTCATGGAAGCAAATGTCAATTTAAAGACAAAATTAGTTGACTTTTTACAACTCCTCAGTAAATTTGATATCATTGAATCTGTCAAGAAATCTCGATGTGTAGAAGATTTTCGCAATAAGGTACAATTTTTTGACAGAATGTGTAATGTATTTGTTAAATTTTCATTTTACTTGAATGTAATTTCTTTAAAAATTACAATTGTAGCAATGGGAAGAAGAAGAAGACTATTTAATCCATGCTCATAAAGACATTTCTCAGTTGTGTGCTGAGAACATTTTACTTTGGCATCGTTTTCTTGATCTAATAATTGGAAAAGAGGCTATACGAGTGTATTTAAGTAATTATCATCATACCTTGAGAACAAAGCGCTTCTCAGAAGGTAAAGTTGTGGACTATTATATCACATTATTATATGATTTCTTGATTATCATGAAGATGTTATAAAGTTATTTTAAATATATTTATATTTGATGATAGGATTCTTTGTGACTGAAAATCCAATACGTGGAGCTTTGACTGCTAAAGATTATACACCCATTGTTGAACTGCTAAAAAAGTCTGCTAATTATGCACCATTACCAATTGAATGTGTTGAATTAGATGGAGATGTTAATACTATTCCTGTTATATTTGAGGATCTGTTTAATGGGTACTTGTACTTTCTTTTTCTTTGTCAACTCTACTATTTATAAAATGAATTCATACTTCAAGAAAAGTATTATTATTATGTGACATAAGGAAGTAGTAAGGACAAGCAGATGAGAAATGTCATAATAAACTTTTCCTTTTGTTTTCTATGTTAACCTTTATTAGCACTAAAGCTGAACGCGATAAGAGTACCTCTCTAGCTACAAATGCAGTTGTGACTACGGAGTGCAGCTGTGGGATTGCCGAGATTTTGAATGCAAGGGAGAAGAAACCACCACATAGCAAAAGTCTTGATTTATTAAAGGTAAACAAACACAAGCAAACATTTTCACAACTCCACACTTGTCCCGTAAACATAAGAATAATGTTTATAATGGTGGTTACTCCATATCTTGATAAGAAAATATCTATACCTATACACTTTTAGTAGTAGTGTATATAGGATCAGATTTCAATTAATTTTTGATGAGACCAGGCGTTTTCCTACCTTTATTGGTTCTTTTGTTGATTTAAGAATGACATGCATCTTTTTTAATGACTTTATATATAGCCCGTTCTCATGTACAATATTTACTACGCATAGAGTCTGGGTAGACTTTTTTTTGTGCCTACACCAGTTACCAGATCACAGTACCCCCATTCTAGCTTAATTGGTATTACAATGATGTTCTTAACTGCCCGGCTGCTAAAGGGCAAAGGGATGTCTATATCCTTTGAGAAACTTTTTCAAAGCCATTTGCAGTTGACCCGTAACTTTGTAGAAGAAATCTCTTGAGATACTTCAGTTGTCTCCTTTGAATACACTTCTGTGATACTAAAAATGAACCTTAAAATAACTTATTTTAAATAAGAACTCCACACTAACGTTATGAAATACAATCAAAGAGTTTTCTCTGTTGATTATTTATTCTGTTTCTTTTTGATGACTCGCTTTCTATTACGTATAAATGTATGCTCGAAAAGATTTTCTAAAAGTTGTTGTTTCATTCTTATTTTGTGTCTATAAACACTGAATGAGAGAGAGAGAGGGGGGAAATGACAAGTTTTTTTTTTGTGAATTCAGACTCATTAGAACCATGTAATCGATTTTAAGCCTGTTCGTTCACTATAATTACAATACTAGAATTGAAACACTTTATAAATTACTTTGAGAAGTCATCAACCATTAACATTATATAATCATTATATATAACGTGTGACGGTGTGTTCCTAATTGTTATTATGAATTGCAGCCAGGCAGAACGGAATTGTTATTGGAGACTAGCAATGGAATAACTCCAATAAATGGAAAATTAACCCTATACAAAGAGCCAAGTAGTGAGTTTCTTCGTGTCGCAATTTCAGAAGCAAACCACCATGTAGTACAACCACAGCAAACGGTATTTTTTTATTTTAACTTTAACATATAATATTTTTATGATGGTTTTTAGTATGTATAACAACATATGTAACGTCATATGCTAGAACTCCTAACTTGGGAGTAAAGATATTTCATGTGGTCTCTCATTACTTTGTGTAAATAACAAAAAAAAGTAATATAACATTGTGTAACATTGTGCAGTGAGGCTGGGCTAGTATTGATTATTCCAGTGTGATAACTCGTCTTTGTCATTCACTCCCCATGTGCGTCACACATTCCACATTAAGTTGTGTACATGATGTTGTTGACATTCTATCCCTTTTGTTGTTTTTTCCTTCAACTCTCCAAATTTTCTGAAATAATGTTACTCTTGCCATTTTATTCTTGACCTAGTATAGCTAAATGCTTATTTTAATATTATTACAACTTTATTATATTACAACCTTGTGTAATATAAAATCAACAAGATTTAAAAAAAGTAGGTTGAACGGAGAGATGCAAAATGATTGTCTATTGTACATCTTAAATATAAACTTTTGCTAGAAATTATTTAATGTGTAGCTAGAGGATGATCGTAGGACTTGTACAATGTTGCGTACAGAATTCTAATTTAGTTAATTTTTGTTCATGAATTTGACAGCAAACGCTTCCACGACGACATTCTTCTTCCGCAAACAATAAGAGTAAAACTAATGGTACTAATATCGTGATAAGAAAGTATTCTTCAACGCCGTTACTAAATGAGATTGACCATGATTTAACGAGTGAGGAATCTGGTTGGGTCAGTAATTCCGTAAGTATTCTCTTTTATTTTGGGCATATTATTTATACGCTGAATTTCGAAATTTTTGAAAAATTTTCATAAACAAATAATGGAGAATAATAATGATGATCTATTGTATTTGTAGAATTCTAGAAGAAGCTCTGATATTTCTAGTGATGGTAAATTTTACATGCAAATCATAATTATTTATGAAAAGTTAGAGTAGTTGTAAAGCACTGTACTAATATTGGTAATAATTTCAGAACCTGTCGATCCTGATAAGATAATCTTGCAAGAATTTAATCTTCCTCCTCCTAAAGAATTTCAAGATTTATCACCCACGGCTGCAGAAATTTGTCCTCCTCCAGAATTTCGTGATGACCCTGTTGATTGTATTAAGCCTAAGTTTAGTAGTTTACGTAAGTGTGATAAATTATTTAATTGTTTAAATTTTCATGTTTCGTGTAAATGGAAGTAGACTAACATTCAGTTCTACTTTATTTATTTACAGAGTACAAACGGTATACTGAAAAGTCTATTATATGTAAGTTGACATTTCTAAAGAAAAATAAATAAATTTCTTACTACTACAAGGACACATTGTGTTCCATTCTAGTCAAAAAATGGGTACAACAAAATCAATGAAACTTTGATACTTAATGAACAAATATTTTTCTAGCCCGTCGCTCATCTGATTGTAACTGTGTGACGAAACAGTTTGAGAGTACAGATACAACTATTCCCTATTTTATTATCCCCGATGAATTGCGCATCTTTCATCCCAAAGGTTAGAAACATATCCGTTCATTTATTTTGATATCTACTGCCTTGTCCATAAAATAATGTCTATATTTTATTTACTTTTGAATTTACAAAAAAGGACTGCACCTCATCATTTGTGTTCATGGTCTTGACGGCTCGTCGCATGACTTACGACTGTTCAAAGTTTATGTACGTGCCTTTTAATATTTTAAACGTCCTTTAATGAAAACTCTATTATTATTTTTAGAACGTTATGTATTAAAATGTAATGAATACTGTTTTTTTTCAGCTCGAAGTATCTCTACCTGGACAAAATATTCATTTTCTTATGAGTGAAACGAATCAGGTGGGTTTATCTATTTGAGATCGATTTTCAAGCATGTGTAATATTATACAGTGAAGAGGACGAAAGATAATAGATTTTTTCTATTTTGAAACAAACAATTTATTCTGCGGGTGTTTGGAGTGAAGGCATCCAGTTACAGACTAGTTACATGACATATATATATACTTACAGTTGAAATCGAATTTATTTTTTTTCTCAGTCCTGTATAGTCTATAATATATAACACACACGTACACCACAAAGTAAATTAGTAATCTTCCCTTGTACAATTCAATTATGTACACTCAAAGGAGAAGGGGAGTATTAGGGAAGATGCGCGTGGAATGATTCTCTTTTTCTTTTCTTTCTTTCTCAGTTCAGTCAACGTAAAATTCAATCAGCTTCAGAAAGAACTGTCATTGTCGTCACAAGAGAAAGCTCTTTCTTTTAATGAAAGCATCTTGAGAATGTAAAAGTACATTAGTATACAATAGGGAGGAGAACCAAGTGAAAGATAAAAAAACTGTCGGCAACAGCTTCCTTGAAAGAATAAAATTTCATTGAATGAAATGTTATTCAATGAAGCTTCATTCTTTAAATTTTATTCCGGTTGAGTAGGTTGAAACAACAACAATGGATTGTCAAAAAAATCTGTTAATTATAAAATTTTAGCGTAAAATGAGGGAAATATTTTACAATAATAGACAATTGTAAAAGTAAATGGAGTGATAGAGTGCCTGGCTAATCTTTTCAGTTTGAAAGTTTTCTGTAAGTAACAAGAAAGGCTTAGGGGTACATAATTTGTGTCTTAATTAATGTTTTAAACAAAGGAGAGATGCAAAGGAGGGGTTAGGCAAAGTACAGGGTGCTGACAGATATTTCGAAGAAAAAAAAACCTCCGGAGAAGTTTCTGTAATTCGGATATGTTGTTAGGCATGGAAAACTACATCTAATTGTAGAATTACAGAAAAAGTTAATCA
The DNA here is from genome assembly GCA_034700945.1 of Arrhopalites spinosus. Lineage (NCBI taxonomy): Eukaryota > Metazoa > Arthropoda > Collembola > Symphypleona > Arrhopalitidae > Arrhopalites > Arrhopalites spinosus. Next base: position 23,679 of record JAQIVZ010001244.1, read on the forward strand.
TAATTGGATTTTAAATTCAATTAAATGTCATTATTTCTCCCTCTCACTCTGTACAAAGTGAGTCAACTTTGACGAAGTCCCATTAAGGAACCACAACGAATTTTGCGTCGGGATTTTTTTTGTTGTGTTCGTAATGACAATTTGGAGTTTTGCCCGGACCGGAATTTTGATTTGTTGACTCTGACCTCTGTGACATGACCTTTTGTAAAAACATGGGGCCAGGGGTAAAAGTTGACAAAATCACTTGGGATTTTTTTTAAAGTTGCTTTAAATGTTGTCCTAAACAAAGAACAAAAATGTCAAAATCCCAAGTGATTTTGTCAACTTTTACCCCTGGCCCCATGTTTTTACAAAAGGTCATGTCACAGAGGTCAGAGTCAACAAATCAAAATTCCGGTCCGGGCAAAACTCCAAATTGTCATTACGAACACAACAAAAAAAATCCCGACGCAAAATTCGTTGTGGTTCCTTAATGGGACTTCGTCAAAGTTGACTCACTTTGTACAGAGTGAGAGGGAGAAATAATGACATTTAATTGAATTTAAAATCCAATTATGATTAACTTTTTCTGTAATTCTACAATTAGATGTAGTTTTCCATGCCTAACAACATATCCGAATTACAGAAACTTCTCCGGCGGTTTTTTTTTCTTCGAAACATCTGTCAGCACCCTGTACTTTGCCTAACCCCTCCTTTAGAGGCATTTTGAAAACTGCTAAATACGTAACTCCAGGACAGATGTGGGGGTGTAAAATTAAACGTCACAATAAATTGTCTGGAGAAACTGAATAATAATTAAGATTTTGACTGAATGTATTTAAATACTAGGGTGAATGAAATTCTGATGGGATGCGAATTAAAGAGAAAGAGCTTTAAAAGTAAATTGTATTTAAATAATGTCATTGGTGCTGGAGTGGTCCCAGTTTGGAATTTTGATAAATTTATCAATGATAATTATGAGGAGAAAAATATAAATTGGTGATGAATGTTAATCTGTTGTTTAACTATAAACCTGTAAAATTTGCACATTGCGTTTTTAAAAAGTAATTTTTGTAGCATTGTAGAGTCTCTACAATAAACTCACATATATAAAGTAATAATAAAAATACTTGTACTTATTAGATTTCATTGTACATACAATAAAATTGAAAATCATATACATGACAAATGTTCTCATACATCATTATGACAGTGGCAAAACAATGCACAATTTTACATCGTTAGCTTTAAATACAATTAATTAATTGAAAAAAAATTTTTTCATGACGTGGACGCCGGGAAAAAGTAGGTTCAAAGTACCAGATTTTCTACGATACTACTGTCAAAATATTGTTCAAATATTCGGCAAAATTAAATTCGTGGAAGCCATATCTGCTCATCAAATATCAAAAGGTGAATTATTGGACAGTGTACTCATTTGTGTATTATTTTTAAAGACTTAACATTTAATTAGTCTGACATATTTGCATTTGTCATGATTTCTTTTTCTGTTGGAATTATTCTATAGACATTGAAAATCAAAGAGTCCTATTTTATTTTTGTCAATACATATGGCAAATGAATTTATTATTGTATGTTATTTAACTGTTAATTACATCTTTATTAGGACATTATGGGTGGAAGTCAGAGCCTAGAGATTCCAGGAGGAGGAACAGAAGGTTACCATGTTTTAAGAGTACAGGAGAAAAGTCCAGGTGCTACGGCCGGTTTAGAGGTAAAATAAAATATGGAAGTTTATACCCTGTTCAATTTCATTAATGTACCCTAAAATGATCACAAAATATGTTTTGACGGGGATCTTTTGTAATTTTAATAATTTATCATCTTTTTTTAAAGGCCTTTTTCGACTTTGTGGTTGCGTTAAATAAAGTTCGACTTGATCAAGACAATGATACACTGAAAGAAATTTTAAAAACTAATGTTGATAAGCCCAGTAAGTAACGATATTTTTCTTTATCATTTTTAAATTGTAGATACGATACATCCTGGATTAGAAATAATTAAGTAATTATTTTATTGTTTGATTGATACAGTTGAAATGGCAGTATATTCGAGTAAAACTCAAGTCGTTAGAACACTACAAATAACACCTTCAGCTTCTTGGGGTGGTCAGGGTCTTCTTGGTGTTTCGATTAGATTTTGCTCTTTCCAGAATGCTGCGGAAAATGTTTGGCGAGTGCTTGATGTAAGTCACAGAATAATTACAATAATGTCAATCAAGCTCTATACATTGAAATGTGTGGATAAAAATGATGAAATTAATACTTTTTACAGGTTCAAGCAAATTCACCAGCGGAAAAAGCGGGTCTAGTGTCTTACGATGACTATATTATTGGCTCAGATTCCATTCTTCATGAATCGGAAGATTTTTTTAGCTTAGTGGAAGCTCATCAAGGCAGACCTTTGAAACTTTATGTTTATCATCTAAGGACAGATTCATGTAGAGATGTGACGATCACACCAGACTCGCAATGGGGTGGAGAAGGAAGGTAAAAATCATTGTCTATGGTCGGGTTTCATGAAAGATATGTACGGATAATTGTTTATTTATTTATAAAGTCTTGGATGTGGAATCGGCTATGGTTATCTACACCGAATACCTCATCAATGGCCAGCACAAGAAGCGGTGGACCCATCTGAATCAGCTGAAAAAACCAAAAAAACTTTTTCATCGGCATTAGGAATTAATGCTGATGCGGCGGCGGCTGCTGCTGTTGGAGGAGAACCAGGTAAATAATAAAAATGTGAAATGAGTACGTGTGTGTGTCCTCGATTCTACTGGGGGTGTAGTCTATTATTTACTTACTATTATCCGCAAAACAATTTTGATACTAATGTGTGTACAATGTTATATATCTTTTTTTCCAGGTCAAGTGCCTTTGTCTGCTACAGCAAGTCATCCTCCTCCAATGCAAAGTGGAGCTCCTCCACAACAATTACCTTTGTCTCCTGTTGAAATACCTGGGATGCCATCACCACCACCTTCACAGACTATTACAACGCCATTAAGTATTCCTGGAATGCCCCCAATTACAGTGTCGGCCACGGTTGTGATGCCATCAGCCCCAAGTTTATCAGCATCCGGAACTCAACAACCGAGTCTTCCTCCACCCGCAGTATCGGCTGTCCCAAGTGAAACACAAAGTTTTGTACATATTCCGCCTTTAACTCCTCAGACAAGCTCATCTTGGGTAAATTTACCCCCACCACCAGCACAATTACCTCCTCCTCAGTCAGGTCAACCATACTATCCTTCTAATCCTCTGACAACTGGAACAAATCCTTATCAACAAAAACATGTGGGCCTTCAACAACAACCGAATCTTCCTCCTATTCAAAATCTTACACTTTTTAATCCGGTGGCTAATTCAACTCCAGTCTCCAATTCAAGCAGTAGCGAGTCTAATAATTTTATTCGTATCTTTGACCCAACAGCGTCTCCAACTCAACCCAATCCAACATCAAATTAATGACTAATTTAAGTCATTATACCTTTAATTAAATAATAATAGTATGATTATTTATTATTGAAAGAAAAGAAGAAAAGTACATCTATTTCACTATTTACTATGCAAAGATTATAGCATCATCGTGTTTTGTTATAATTTACAAGTACACTGTTGTTTATAGGAAAATTGAATTTATTTCTTGTAGTTGATTGGGCCATTAGACCCTTACAACACCTTACATTTACATAAATATAAATTACATTAAAATGTATGCAAAGGAAAATGACTAATTTGTAAGAGGGGTTTGGACGGGGGGAACTTCCATACATTCATGGAGTCTTCAGAATGTTTATTGAATGAGATTTCATCCTCAAAAATTAGCCAGCTATACAAAAAATAAATCAAAATTATATAAACAATGTTTTTTATTTTACAAAAAAAAACCCTCATAATGTGCTCTTTGTTATTTCTAGCTTTACTGTAAGTTTGTTTGCTGCTATGTAATGATAGAGAACAATTAAAAGGAATCATCCATTAAAAGGCAAATAAAATTCAATATCTTTATATTTCTCAACAGCATTTCATATTTTTCTTAATTAAGTAAGAGCTGTAAAATCATGGAAATTATTTGCTCCTTCATTTAACTTGGCGACGGGATTTAGTTGAGGGAGCAACTGCCATCTGCATCCCGCTTCATGCACTAAAGAAAATCCCATTCCACGTCGCACACTCAGATAAAATTATTTTATACCGGCCCGAGAGTTGTCAAAATTGTGCTGATATTTTGCAAGTGGAGAGGTCGAAATTAACCAAAGACTTTAACTTTAAGGTAAGCATTCATCTAATTGATATTTTACCCAGTTTGGGTATTAATTGTAATGGTTAGCCTTTCCACATGATGAAAACAGATCCAACACTGAATTTTTTATGTTGTCTACTTGAGCTTTTTAACCGTCTGAGGACTAGGCTAACTCAAATATCCTTTGATTAAGGAGAATTCTGTTGAGGGATATAAAAATGTAATGTTGAATTTTATTTTATTGCATTTTAATAGATGATTACCGATGTACAACTTGCTGTCTGCGCCAACCTGTTGGGGGCTGGATTATTCCTTTTAATTGTTCTCTATCATTACATAGCAGCAAACAAACGTAAGTTACATTAAAGCTAGAAATAAACAGCATATTATTATATTGAGCCTTTTTTGTAAAATAAAAAACATTGCATAATTTTAAATTGTTTTTTTTGTATAGCTGGCTAAGTTTTGAGGATGAAGTCCCATTCAATAAACATTCTGAAGACTCCATGAATGTATGGAAGTTTCCCCGTCCAAGCCCCTCTTGTCATTTTCCTTATAAATAATAGTGTTTGAATAAGATTTAATTTACCATGTTTAACAATCATAAATTAATTTATTTATAACAGCTTTTGCTGCGAAAATCCCATTTCTCTGAATCAATAAAAAAAAATGTTTGATACGCTATACAAAAGTTGTACTCTTAGATTTTATTAGAAGCCATTTTTTGTATGAGCTATACACAGTGTGTTGCCCACTCATAAATAAATATTAACTGTAGCCTACAATTTGTAGGTATTTTTATAAATTATAATTTATAATAATTATTGCATTTTGAACAATGAAAGGGTGTGATAGTTTTCTAAGAAAAGCTTTGAATATTTTTCTGAAAATTAAGTCCCAAAGATTCCAATAAAAATGCCATAATGTCCGTCGTGTGTTGTATCTGGAAATTAATTTAAAGTATGTTTAAATTTAAGACAAATATGTGGTTTGAAATACTTGGTTAATTTAATACCTCTTTTATAATCGTTTCTTTTCCACCATTATTCTCAACTTTCAAGAGTAGAGGATTTTTCTGCGGATCAAGAACATTTCAAAGCCATATTTACTTAAATGAGTACTTGATTATTTAGTGAAAGGCTTTCACTGACCTGTCTCTCATTTCTTCCAATTGTATGTTGTAGTTCTATAGACAGAACAAAAGTCATGATTAGAAATAATTTGCAAATTGCAACTAAGATATATCTAAGTATGTACATGTATGGTGAATATTAGTATAGACCTGCAACGTATTTATAGCTATGAAATGGAGACACTCCATCATTATTTGTCCCAGTTGTTACGAGGATTGAAGGATACTGAACATTCTCGTTTGTGGGCATTTTTATGTTATGTAACGGTGAAAAATGAACCTCTTCCGGTTCAGTGTACCGACCACGGGAGTACTGCTCACCAGTGGCTAAAAAAAATTTCCAGGAAAAAGAATGGAAATTAATTAAAAGTATTTGGATTATATTGCATAAGAAATCTTTATTTTACTGTGACTTGGTGACTTGTGAAAACGGACCATGTCCAGTATACTGAATGTATTTTCAAATAATTCTCATTATTAAAAGTACTTACAATTTAAAAAATGACTCATGAAAGGCACACTCACCCAGACTGAATAATACCAGCACCAAATAAATCTGGTCGTTGATTAACACAAGTACCAACCACGAGTCCACCACTCCCATGACCTTTGACCGTGAGTAATTCTTGCTTTGTATAATTATTTTTAATTAAATATTCTGCAGCAGAAATAAAATTATCAAATGAATTTGGTTTTCCTGAACCATTTTTCCATGGCTGTCCTAAAATGTCTCTACATATTCAATGATACCAATAACCATTTTTTTAAAATATTTAATCATGTTGACTAACATACAGTGACGGACAACTTACCCCAGTTTCGTGTTTGGAACGGCAAAAATTCCTCCAAAATAGTGGACAAATGCTAGTCTTAGTATAGAAAATGGTAGAATCGTAGAAACATCAGGGGCATATAGTAAAACTGGAGAACGTCCATTTAGTAAAGTTCCCTTCATTAAGTCATTTTAATTTTTATCCTCACAAAAAGTCTCCTCATCATCATTGTAAAATTAATCGAGCTCACCTTTTTGTAAACAATGTTCATAGGAATCGTAGTGCCATTTTTATTATTATACGCAAGTTGCTTAGTTTCAAAGCTATCCAAATTTAATTTGTCTACAATGACCTGTCTATGTACCTCACAATTCAATTGACCTGTTGAAACTTTACAGCGATAGACTGTTGGAGGAGTGAGAATGGCTTGAAATAAAAAGAAAAATTCTGTATTATTTTTGTTCCCTCCTGTAAAATCAGAAATTGAGCCACTCATCAATGGAAATGTGAATCGAATCGATGTATTCTTTATATTAACCATCTCCAGTGTATTCTTTTCGTCACTCATGTAGTATAAAATTAATTCCCTTGAAAATAAAAACACATGATCAATTATTCCATTAGTTGGCTAATGGCATCCCTTGTTTTTTCAGTTCTTACTCATCAATAAGCTTGGCCCAAGATAGAATGGAATTTGGTCTTTCAGAAATGACTTGTGTCACTGAATAATTTGCATTTTCGGAAAATTCTGCAACATCCACAGAAATTAATCTGTTGTTGGTTGCATTCTTGTTAGTTGTAAACAAGAAAGTTGTCTCTATATTTGATACATACTAAAAAAACCATCAAATTGCAATTAGCATTTTAATACATGTTCTAAAAATAATTACCACCAACTTAATTGGTTTTTTAAAAGCCTCATTTGCATCCACTCATTTTTTATGATACTTCAAGGTTAAATGTCTGAGCATATATTTATTGTTTAAAAACTATTTAAAAACTAATTAAACTAAAACTAAAAAACTAATTAAAACGTGATTAAATAATTTTTTGACAATTAAAATATTATTTTTTCTACATTTAGCATACCGTATACACAGCATAGTCAGTCATGGGAAAAATTTGAACCAAAGTTTTATGAAATCCATGGTCAATCTTGCCAGTCAAAGATGCTACGTAAATGGCACTTGTCTTCAAATATTTTGCAGTTATTATCAAATATTTTCCACAATATGAGACTTGAGAAGAACTAAAATTAAAATTCTAGACAATAAATTATTATTCTTGATTTTGATAAAAAAAATGCACTTTGACTCATTACAATTAAACTTACAGGGTCCACTTTGGGCGTTTTTGGAATTCTACGATGAGAATATCCTCAGTTTGTGTGGTTCCAAGACGATGATAATAAATTTGACAGTTCTGAGACGGATATTTCTAAATAAAACTCATTAAATAGTACTTACTCAATAAATTAATGAACTTATGTGCACATTTTAAGGTTGGTAACTTACTGTATAAAATATGCCAAGATTATCATGAGTCCAAGCAAGTGAGGATGGGGACTTGCTGTATTCTAAAATGTCTGATAATTTCCCTCCTGATGAAATATTCATAAAATGAATTGTCTCCCAGTCAGAAGAACCACTTAATGCATAAGCCATTAAATCACCAGACTCGGAAAAAGCGTATTCGGATAGTGACATGTCATCTGACAATTCATTTGGATCAAAAATAATCTCTGGTTCAGTCTCAAATGTGTCTTGCATGGAAATTACGCTGAAACCCAGTTTTTTTCCATAAAAAATTGAACATTTTATATAGAGAGAAACTCCCAAATTCACGAAATATTTGTACATAATTTTACCTTTGATTTTCAAGACCTAAATTCTCAGCAAAAAAATAATGATTTCCTTTTTTTATTGGAGAGTTAAAAGTTTTATAATTTCTCAAAGTCATCAAAGATTGTTCAAGTTTTCGTCGTTGGCCAATGCTTTTAAAAAATTCATCAGTGAGTTTTTTTTGCGCCTTCATAAATTTCTTTGTTGCATACGAGTCTAATTTCTCGAGCCATTTGTACGGATCTTGAACCTATGTAAAATTAATTAGTAAACATGAACCAAGTTTTAAATGACTCTTCAAATTGATTGTTCATTAAATTACCTCCACCCCATAGTAGTCGTCAACATTTTTATCACGAAGTGCTGTGTAATAAGGAAATTTCATACAATTGGCAGTCACCAAAAAATTAAGGACCCATATAATTCCAAAAACTTCCTTCATTCTTCTTATCCAAGTGCCTTATCTAGCAAATTATTATTTAAATTGAGAAGGAAAAGAGAGAATTATTATTTAATAAAAAGGAAAGAGACAAAGATAAAATGAATTGATAGTGTGAGAGATTATTAAAAATAAATATCAAACAATAGAATTATACAGAAATAGTATTTAAATAGTACAACTAAATTATAGTGTCTTCCTCTCAGTTCCTCGGAAATTTTACACTCTGTTGATTTTTAAATGACAAATTAAATGCTTTAATATAAAAGTTAATTTTCTCTTCTAATGACTGTCTTGAATTCTAGTTTACAAATGTGTCCAGCGATGATAGATGTGGTATTTATAGCTGACATTCATATGACATGCAACATTTAGGTACTTGGGTATTATAACATTCAAGGTCCTTTTTTTGGAGAATTTTGATGAAACCTGTTTGATTGACGAGGGATTCAACGACGCTGACTCAATTTTTTTGTGAGGACAATTGCATGTCTTGAGATTAAAAAATATTTTGTAAAAATATAAATATACTCCCAGACAGACAGGATTTACATACTCATGATCCATTTCAAGTTCATTCTTGTTTAGCAACTTTGCCCCACTCACTCTTTTCTTTGTTTTTGTGCGTGTGAACATTTTTGGTAGAGTCATATTATTATTGGCCAAGACGAATATTTGCCAAGTGTTTACGGCAACAATTTGACAGTAAAATTACGGAATTTTTTTTTAGTTAACTCTTATGTAAAAATGCATGACCTTTACCTTCATTCAGCACAGTAAATAGTCATCATCAATAAATAAGTTGAATCTAGATAAAAATGAATTCACACAAGTTCAAAGCATTGTGTAGCTCTAGAGTGTGTAAATTTTACTAAAAGTAATGAGAAAAAAGTGTTTAATTTTATTGCATCCATATTTTTTGATGATGAGTACATAATATGGTGGAAAGACAACAAATATGAATTAAAATAATATAATGACATAATAAAATGTGGTAGATTAAGTAATTAAGCCAACAAAATTCAATTTAAGATTAAGTCACTAGGCCTTTGAATTTAATGTCTTTGTTGAAACAATTTCATGAGATTCTGTTGCATGAAAGTCAAGGTGGAGAGTTTCCGCTAAAAATGCGTAAGTGTCAGTTACTTCCTCAATCTAAAATAAAAATAAAAATGTTAATTTTGTTAAACATGGAGAAGATTGTAATACACATGAGACACAATCATTTTGAAATCAATTGTGAAACCTTTTTGGCAGTAGGCTTTCCAGCACCATGTCCAGACTTGGTGTCAACTCTAAGTAAAAGTGGATTGGTCTGTCGAGGACTTTGACCAATTTTATATTGAAGCTCGGCTATATATTTATAGCTATGAGATGGGACAACCCTATTTTTACAAAATTAAATGTTGTAAAATTGTCACCAAACATTCAAAGTTAAAAATGATGAATCTTTTTTTACCTGTCATCATGATCCGCTGTCGTGACCAACACTGATGGATATTGAACAGTGACATTTTCAGGTAAGCGGATATTATGCAGAGGCGAGTATTTGTACAAGTTCTACACATTTAAATTAAAAAATTAGATACAAGAGAAAGTGAAAGTTTGCATAGGAAAACCACTAAATGACAAATTAATTCATTAACCTCAAAATTTTGTTTATCTTCTGAACAACCATATTCTGAGCACCAAGCGTAACCTTTTTGGCACATCAAAAAACAAAATTATTCCATTCCACTGTATTTCTGATATTATGTAATTATTTTTAGAAAGCTTAATTACCAATTGTAAATTTTTGAAAACGAAGCATGTCCATTACTCTGTACAATTATAAATGAATTTTTATTTTCAAAAAATATATCAATTAAATTGGGAGTGTAACTAATAGTAAAAGATGACTTACCCGACTTGAGCGATAGCAGCACCATATAAATCTGGTCTTTGGTTAACACAAGCACCAACTAGTAGTCCTCCATTAGATCCTCCTTGAATAGCCAATTTAGATGATTTTGTGTAATTATTTTGAATGAGATATTCTGCGGCTGCTTGAAAATCATCAAAGACATTTTGCTTGTTCAGTAAACTACCCGCACTGTGCCATTTTTCTCCGTACTCTCTGAAATAAAAAACTGCTTAAAAAACTGAAGGGAAAGAGTTTTCCGCTTAAATACTGTAAACTTACCCTCCACCCCGAATATTAGCCATTGCATAAATGCCATTAAAATTTTCAACAAAGACTAGATTACTGGCTGAATATCTGGGCAGTAGAACACTATTAAATCCACCATAGCCATACAATAATGTTGGTGCTGTCCCGTCCAGTGGTACATCCTGTGAATGAGACATGAAATTTTCATTATTTTTGTAGAATTTTCAAAAATATACTTTTATTACTAAAAAATGATGCAATGTACCTTTTTACGGACAATGTACATGGGAATGCGCGTTCCATCTTTACTGGGATAAAAAACTTGATCCGTAATAAAAGCACTCAAGTCTGTATTTACTACTTCAACTTGCCTCATGATCTTTATATTGTAAAATTTTAATAATTAAATTAATTTATGATCTGTGAAATTTTAAACACTTGATGAATTGACGTACTTTACACTCAACAGTCCCATTGATCTCACATCGGTAGATTGTTCCAGGAGACAAGAAATTTTGTAATGCGAAAAAAAATTCATTGTCCTCCTTCCCGTCATTGGACACACCAGATATGGATCCAGGTGGCAGGTCAAACTTGTGAAGGAGAGATCCATCACGCAGACTTCGTACTTGCATTGTATTCTTCACATCTTCCAAATAACAAAGGATCACTTTGTCACTGAGAATAAAATGAATAATCAATCTCTGGAATTAATAAAGTACTGAAAATTATTTTTAAAAACTTTACCTGTCAATTGGGACAGCCCAATCCAAAACATTTTTAGGATGTTCTTCTAGAAATGTTGACCACAATGAAAATTTTCCCACAGCTTTTCCTTTTCCATTCTTGTTTTCTTTTACTTGTGAATGCTCTGGTTTAAGATCAATATCGATTGTAATCAACTTGAAATTTGGAGCATCTTTACTCGTTAAGAATAGAAAAGTTGCGCCCACATTAGTGACGTACTAAAATGAATTACAAAATAAAATCAAAGTTATCTTTAGAGACTTGAAATAATGAATATTTTTCAAAATTGAAAATTTTCTCACAGTGTAGATAGCTTCTGCCTCATTAGGAAATACAGGGACCAATTTTGATTTTAAATTTGCATCAATTCCATCTTTAAGGGATGCCACATGAATTGTGTTTGCATTGAATTCCTTTTGTCCTCCAATAATGACGTATCCCCCACAGTCAGAAAGTTGTACGAATCTATCATGATTATGCGTAAATAATTAAAATATTTGACGTCCTACAATGTCAGATTGATTAAGCAGTGCAATTTTTGTCGTACAAAGTTCTTTGGGGTGCCTCTGGGAATTCTGCAATGAGAATGTCCTCATCTTGTGATGTGCCAATTCGATGGTAGTAAATTTTGTTATTTTCAGTGACATCAGCCGACGTTCGACTACCATTATTTGTTTTGGGGGAAGGGAATCGCTACATAGTTTTAATTGAAATTAGTGAAAAAGTTCAAACTCAAAAATTTTAAATAATTTCTACCGAATAGAAGACTCCTTTGTCATCACGTGAAAACTGTAAGCTGGGCCATTTACAATCTACAAGTTTATCAGGAAGATCAATCCCTGTTGTGACATTCTTGATTCGAACAACCTTCCAATCTGAACCACTCTGAGACAGGCTATAAGCAAATAATTCTCCATCCCAACTAAAAGAATAACTATCCAATGAAGTTGTCCCGTCCTCTGATAATTTATTGGTATCAAAAAATACTTGTTTCTCTCCCAAAAGACCATCTTGAACGTACAATATACTACAGACAAAATTAATCAGTATCCATTGCCTCTCTGTAAACTTTATTTATTCAGTTAAATCAGTTTCTACCTTTGATTTTGTAGGCCAGTATTTTCAAAGGTGAAATATCTTTTCCCTGCTTTTTCCGGTGCTATAATGACAAAAGACAAAAAATTGTCAGTGTTGAAAAATGGACATTAGATTTTTCACAGTTCTAAAGGGTTACCTGAGAATTTTGGATAATTCCAGACAGCCGTTAATCTCTGACGAATATTGTCCCGTTGAGGAATCGCCGAGAGGAACAAATTGGTGAGCTCTTGTTGTTTCTCCACAAAATTTTGTGTTTCCAGTGAGTTCAGATCTTCCAGCCAACGATATGGATCTTCCACCTTATTCATAACAAAAAAAGGTAATTATTATTATATAAAAATGATCCTAAAATAAAAGACAATACTTTGGTTCCATGATAATCATCAATGACACTAGGATCCCGTCTAACGGTGGGATAAGGTAGTCTAACTAAACTTGCAATAACGAGATAGTGCCACAAATTGGCTCTTCCAGTCAAGACTCCCATTGTTGTCAACTTCAATAAATGAAGAAAAATTTACAAGTGGTTCAAAATAAAATAAAATATTATTCTGACTAAAGCTCAATTGAAGGATTTAGTCTATACTAGTAGTAACCTTACAAGAAGGATGAATGAAGGTTATTTGTGTACTCAAGAGACGGAAAATGGTGTTCTGTGGAGAAGATCTCAAGAGAAACTAAAAGAAGAAGAAGAAGGGGTATTTGTAGCTGGTCATCTCTTACACATTGTACCTGAATCTAACCTGTCCATCTATTTTTCTTCTTGGAGGGGGGTTGAATATATTCTTGTTCCGTGGTTGTAAATAATTTATAACAGTACTACTTGGAGTGTACACCTTCTCATTGATTGTATAACTGTACATTGGTCACAACATATTTTTATTTTATCTATCAACTAATACAGTTTTTTCAATTCGTCTCTCCCCACTATTCTTCAGTCAGTTATATGCTAAATATCATCAAGATGAATTTTCTTGAAATTTTACTCAGTCACAAATTCCCCCAGTTAAAGACGCTCATGTACAGGGTGAATTTTTCCAAAGTATATAGGAGTGAACGGGGACAATTTCCCTAACTTTACCATGTTAAAAGATTAAAAAGGAGGTAGTTTTTCTCGGTCGTTGCGCGGTGAGGGGTATGGGATGGCGAT
>JAQIVZ010001245.1:0-37252 GCA_034700945.1 Arrhopalites spinosus
AAGGGAAGGCCCAAAGGCTTATATTTTATATTTAAAATTGTGAAAGGATAGTAAAGTGCTTGTAGACGGAAGAACAAGCGACACTGGGGAAAGGAAGGGTACGAGCAACATTTCCACTATGTTCCCGTTCCGAAAATTGCTGTCAAGTTTTAAAATGACCACGGTGTACATTAAATTAAAATATTATATTATTTAAAATACCTTCACTTTGACTGACAAACACAGCGAGAGTAGTCAGTGCCAAAAGAATCATAAAAATAAATTTATCCATGATGATGAATTAATTGACTTGATCTCTTTGATATTTTGTTATAAATTAATAAAATAATCTAGCTAACTGAACCATATTTATACAAAAAAAATAAATATGGCCACCACGACGAGTATCAAAGACAGGTTTTTTGTGGTTAAATTTCAATAGTGACTTTTGTTAGCGAAATTTTTGAGTGAATAGGAGACCTTGAGTTCCAATTAGATTAAAATGTCATTTTAATAAAATTGTCACGCAAATTAATTCTCCATTTCAATCAAAGTCAAATTAAAAAGTTGCGTCTTTGTGTCACATACAGCAAAAAAGTTTAATATTGATTTAAAATTTTAAATATTTTATTTAAATACTGTCAAAATTAAAATGTGTTTCTTTTGTCAAGAATTCACAATCAATGAAAAAATTAGGTGACTGGTTAAAAAATGTCAAATTAACATATTCGCTACTCAATCCTACATAATACTACAGTTCTTTGTAGTCTCATGATTTCCAATAAGACGCATTAATTGAAAATAAGTGACAACAATAATTTAACAAAAATAATTTACAATATTTATTCTCTCTAAAATTGTATTTAAACTCGATAGAGATCTTTTTCATTCTGGAGTCCGACCATTTGTTTAATCCAATCTGACTCAAGAGCCATTTTATAAAATACTGGTATATTAACCAATTTTGTATTCCCATCAGCCTTTCCTGTACACGGAATTCCCTTCCACTCCAAGTAGACAGTGGCGGCCATACCACAAGCATAAACTTTTTTCCCATTTCGACAAACTAAAGCGCCTCCAGAATCCCCAGGACACAGTCCTTGATTATCTCTATTCTTCAGATCCCCACAAAATAATCGTTTCTGCCCATTGTATTTCACATAGGCCGAAGATTTGATCTCACCTTTACAATTGGGTTCATCTGGTAAAATCTTTATATCAATTTTCTGTAAATCAACTGGACTTTCCCAATTAAGTCCTTCATGAGCTGACTTGGCAGTAGTCCTACCCCATCCCGCAAAGTCAGCTGGTCCTGTAATTAAATACTAGAATTAATTAAATTTACAAAATACAATGATTTTCAATAATTTACCTATAAAAGTCATGTCGGGAGGGGGTAGTTCAATGGCACGAAAAAGTTTTTTATCAGTAAATGGAATCTCTTTGTCAAGTTTGATGATGCCGACATGTCCCTGAGTGTAGTGTTGATGATCAGTATAATGAGAATGGAAATAAATGTCACAATTTTTAAAGTCTGGCTTGTCCTTAAACTCATTCACGGGATAATCTTTATTGAAGAGCATTCTCCAATGACGAAATTTACCTCGTACTAACCACAATACATAACGATTCCTTGTGTGCATTACCTCGATTCCATCTTTTAGACAAAATGCATTTGTCAAGATAACATTACGAGAGTAAATGAGTCCAGTACAACTTGACGATTGCTTCATTCCGGGAATACTATTACTACTGTGATCCCCTTGAAAGAATTTACCCCAGTCGTAGATCACTCTTAAATGAACATCCCAGGGGTACTCTGCCTTATTCTTTTGATTGGCAGGCTTACCACCAGCAATTCTGTTTGTTTTTTCTGGTTCTTCATCTTCGCATGAATTCAGTTTAAAAGATGAACGGCATGATGAATCTTTAATAGAAATTTTGGGTAGTGTTAAATTCGGGAGGGAATTAAATTTTTGGTTTTTTTTATCCCCCTGGTGTCGTTTTTTTAGTCTAGTCACCTACCACCGGAAGAACAAGGTGTCCAGTCGACAGTGTCACAGCCAACCTGATAGGTCACGTCCATTGGTGGCTTGTCCAAGGGTTCTTCATAGAGTTTCCTCGTGTCCTTGAAATTTTGCATGACACCACAAATGGAGGACGCGACACCAATGGTAAATTTAATTTTTTTACTGCTGGTGAGCCCTAATTTTAATTTTACATAATAAGTACTTCATTTGAACAATTATTTAGTACAGAAGTTTACCAAATATGAAAAATACCAGCACAGTCAGGATCAAGCCATCATGTTTTTTTGGACCCATTTTAGATTTTAGAGGGATTTTCAAATGCACAATTGCAACATTTCATGGGGTTTTTTTAGTGTACGCCATAGATTGTAAATATTTAAGTGACGATTAAAATTATTAATGACATTGTAGTTAAAAGTGTCTATTGTCTGAATTATGTCTTTATTAAAGTCTTTATTAAGTTTTAATCAATGTCAATATGCAGAGTCTGCATTGCAGACTCGATTAATTCGATTTCAGAAATGTTTATCCTAGACAGAATTGGTACAAAGTGAAAAAATCATGATGATAAGTCACACAAAATTAGTAGGTAGCATAGTTTTAATCAAGAAAAGTTTTATTTTAGATAATTAAGAAAAGAATTTGGTGACAAATTGAGTTCCCGCTGAATAAAGTAAGTAGTGACAATAAGTGGAGGTATAAAAGAATACATGGGCAAAAAAGGTAAGCCATATACTGAGCTTCACTGGCCGTTGTTCAATGTCCACAAAATGACCATGTTGACCATTTGAATTTCGTACAAACGATCTCCACACCCCAGTCTCATAGTATTGATTGAGCATTTCCTCCTTCTCAACGTAACGTTGATGAATCCACAATTGAAGTTGATCCTCCTCAACAGGAACATCCTGAACTGGATATTTTCTGTAATGAAAATGAATCTGACCGGAAGTAGCATATCCCGTGATAGCATCAATAGCACTCAAAGCAACTCCTTTGGGGTAAGCAATGGTCAAGTCGACGACAAACTTCAAATACCCGGGCTCTTTTGTCTTCAAATTATTGACGTAATTTCGAGGAAGACTTAAATTCTGAATAATTGACGCCAAAGCCCCCATTCGTGGCAGTGTCACATGTTGAAGTTTAGGAAGTCCATTTTTCTCAGCATATCGTTGACTTCCTTCTCGACGTTTTCTTAGAAAACCTCCTTCAGGAAAAAGAACCAGCCATTTTCTTTTATTTTTGATAAAAGTATGGCGTAAATACTTAGACAAGTCTTCCAATGTCCCTTGACGACTGTCATGTCCAGCATTGACAAAAAAGTCTCCATGTAGAAAGGACACAAGTCCAAAATGAGTGTACATGAATATTTTGTCCATAATCCAATTTAATTGAGACACAAACTCGGTGGGTTTTCCACTGAAGGCTGTCATCATGAAAGGGACATCAGCTGTCGATTGATGATTGGCCATGATGAGGGTCTCTTCGTGAAAAATGTCATTGATTTGATCTCCACTCTCAATTATTGTGTAGCCAGCTGACATTGTCCAGATAGGAATTATGTTGTTCAGTAAATGAAACAAGGTTCCCTCAATTTTTCGGTAGAGTGAAGGGGTCACCAGATTTAAGGGTCGAAATATTATCATCCAAAATATACAGGTTGGGAAACAAAACAATTTGTCTGAAAATTTAAGATAAAAGTACAGATATTAACTCGACTTGTAATATGACACGTAATAAAGATCTTTATCATTAAATATTTCCGGTGCATTAATTTAGTTAAATAAATTTATGCTGAATCTCCTATAAATACTTGAAAATGATTGCCCATGAAGAATACTTAAAAATAATACACAAAATTCTGCCAACGTAAGACAATTTTCGGCTGGAGTTTAATTCATAACCAAATTAAATATGTAAATTGTTCTCCCCCCCCCCCCTCTCCGCTCATTCGAACCCAGTAAACAATAATTAAATTAACATACCTGTTATAAAAAGACCACCTCGAAGACTACACCAAGACACCTTGATGAGGAAGGAAAGGTGTCGAAATATTTTTGTAGAAATATTCATGAGCATCATGTTGATGACACTAAAATGTTTATTCCACTAGTTGAACAACATTAATGAAATGACATTTATAATGTTCTGTCGTAGAAAGTTTTCATTATAACAAATTTTTTATGTCTACAATTTTAGTTTGAATTGAATTACTTTATATTTTTTTGCACTGTCCACTCATGTCACTTGTTTTGAAAAAAATTTGAAAAAAATTGTGCGTCTTTGTTGAAAATGATTTAATAACGGAGCTGGAGTTGATGTTACTATTCAAAAAATATTTTTTGAATGATAAATTGACTCAATATATTTAAGCTACGAAGTTGTCACATGTGACACATGTGAGTATTAGAGAAAAATATTTTTAATGTAAATTTTATCATTTACTACAAAAATATTGACAACATTGTGTCCACAGATATCCTTGGAGTTTTATTAATGTACAATCTTTGACAAAATCATGGTTAAATGCTAAGGGAAATGTATTTAGATAGTGAAAACTACAAGTATCTTTATCTATATTAGATTATTTTTATTGTTTACCTTTATGAACCTAATTTCCATATTTTTTGTTCCATGTGACAGACTAGACTGATAAATAAATTATATTTTACAACTAATTTGATATACTGAGTCAGTATTACTGACTAATTAAGCAATTGTCCACGTGCTCAAAAAAATATTCTAATTTAAATTTCGTGTTTAATCGTCCAGTATTTTATTTAATCTGGTTATTTCATGTTTTAATTAAATTATTTTAATCTCATTTCTCTCATTTATGTTAATTTAATTCCTGGGCCACATGTTCCAGTCGTCGACTCTATTCAAATTAATTTGAATTTATCTTTGAACTCGTCACGAACACTACAAAAAAAAATAATGACAGATATAAAATTTACAACTCATTCATCATGTAACAAGAATTTGCTTTTAATTTTAAATATTAAAAAATTAAATGTTAAAATTGAACCTTTGACACAGGGCTACTCGTAACTTGTTTCTGAGCAGCTGACTTTATTGGATTGTAGAGAATGGAAAGGAAGGACCGAAATTGTAAAATTCTCTGTGAGATAAATCCAAATAAATGTGAACAAAATTAATTTTGATAAATTATTATCATTAGACTAACACAATTTTAAATTCACTTTATTCACTGAACCTTGAACATATGATAGAACGAGGATAAAAGTCTTGACAATAGAAATGGAATGTGGGGCCAGGTGACAGTATCCAACAACATTAAAATGGAGAATAGCCATAAATATCGGGGTATTCTTATTGAACTTTTTGACCTCATGACCCTTACGCTATTAGTGAAATATAATATTGGATACATGACCCCAAAAAAAGTTGTGATTAATTCTGTTCTGGAGCCAAAAAAGATGAAGAAGAAGCCAATGGCGAAGAAAACTACAAAAATAAAATCATTTTATAGCTAAATGTTTAAATTCAAAACAAAATTGACAAGATAATGTTACTTACCTATGAAAAATTTAATGCGTGAAACTCCAGTTATTTTTTCAGCCTGTTGAAAAGTCCGAATTACTAGACTCCCTTGAGATTCCTTTACCTCAAGGCCCCTTTCTAGGTCAGCAAGGAAAATATTTATCCAAGCCGCCATATTCTGTGGAGACACAAAGTCTTAAAATTAATTTTGAGCCTACAATGTAAGATTCACACTTCACAAAAACTTAAAGTTGAATGAAACAATGAGGAAGGGTGGACGGATGCTGTGAATTGCTGTGATATTTTTGCGCTACATGAGGGAGGAGATGAAGAATTCAGTTAAATTGAGTGTGGCCATGTTGAGTCCGTCACAGGTGAAAGAATGGGAAACATTATTTACTTTTTTTCTCATGTGTCACAGTCTGATGAGTACGCCCGACCGGAAATACTGATCAGTGACATGATTTCAACTTGGAGTATTTCTCCAGTTCCTCCTCCTGTGCCGTGTCGGTATGAGTAGGTGTAGGTAGTCACTATGACATTTCAATTTTCGTGCAAAGTTCCAACTTCTGAGCATGAATCTCCGAATAAAGTGTGTATAAAATTAATTTAATGGTTGTAACGTCAGCATTGCACATTTTCATTTACTTTTATCACACCTCACATCTAATGTTCAATTAGGTGTATTTATAAGGGACGTCCTTCCATAACAGATAATATCTGTTAACATATTATATTATTGTTTAGGTGAATTACCAGACATTTATAATTTACTGGGTTCGGATGAGTAGAAGGGGAGGGGGAATTATTACATATATTAAATGTGATTATGAATTAAATTTCAGTCCAAAATTGTCTTACGTTGGCAAAATTTTGTATTTCATGAGCAATCATTTTCAAGCACAGGGGATTCATCATAAATGTGTTTAACAAAGTTAATGCACCGGAAATATTTAATGATAAGGATCTTTTTTACATGTCATATTACAACTCGAGTTAATACTTTTATCTTACATCTTCAGACAAAAAAAGGGTTCACATATGAGGACTATACATGTTCTCTGTTGTTCTCTTAAGTTGAGACTAATTTGGGGAATCCACCACAAAGCTTAGTTCACGCCCCAATACTTTTGCTTCAAAGAACCATTTTCTGAAAATCACAAGTTCATTTGAACCACATCTTGACCCTTTGTCGCTATAGAAAAATTACAGAACGTCAAACACATGGAATTGTAAGAAAATCCCCTTCAAGCCTCAAAGCCATTGCAATGGCTTTGCTCAATGCATTTTTGCACTTTTGACCCCACGCACGGCCATCCACGGCTCGGGCTCTAGACCTTATTTTCAGTGACTTGATGTGCAAAAAATGACTTGACATGTCAGTTTGTAGCCGCTGTGGAAGGTCTCATTGTGTGACCAAAAATACTAGTAAAAGCACAAGATTTCTACAAATTGGTCATTTAACTTCAGATAATGTCGAAGATGAAGATGCATGGAAATATTTTCAACAATTAACAATTGAAAACATTTTAACAACGATTGAGTCCACTAAATTGGAAAAATGTAAGGAAAGCCTCACATCTTTGGAATTGATTGGGAATGAACT
Source organism: Arrhopalites spinosus (assembly GCA_034700945.1). NCBI lineage: Eukaryota > Metazoa > Arthropoda > Collembola > Symphypleona > Arrhopalitidae > Arrhopalites > Arrhopalites spinosus. The sequence continues at coordinate 7,120 of JAQIVZ010001245.1, forward strand.
ATTTGAAAATGTCAAAATATTTCTTCTGACTTGTCCCTACTTGACAAAACTCATTTTGACGGATATTTCTTTTGAACCAAGTCACAATGAAGAAGATGTGTCCAGTTTAAAATCTGAAAATAGTCTTTCTATTAATAAAGTATCTGCATCGTCAAAAACATTTTTAAAGAAATTAAATCTTCAAGAATTACAAGTAAATGGTGTGGGCTCCTTGAATGAATCAGAGTTGCAATTAATTGAATATTTAGACCAATTCTTTGACCTCTACAAACTAAAGTCAGTTCAATTTAACTCTAGTCAACAAGATGAACAAGACACAACGTCAAACAATCATTTACCTTTATCATCAAAAGTTAATTATTCCATTTTAACTTATTTTCTGTTACATAATAAATTAATCAAGACACTTCAAGTTGATCGAAGTGATATGAAATTATTTGGAGAGAAACAAAAATTAAAAAATAAAATTTTCCAATTGGACGAACTTTGCTGTGACTTGTCCACAAAAGGAAGTGAAGAATTACTGAATTCGCAAAAGAGTTTAAAAATTCTTGAATGTTACAACACGACTAAGTTACGGCCACAAATATTTGAAAGTGTTCCAGCCACGATTAATCGATGGGAACATACCATTCAAGAAATTAAATTTTTTCCTAAATATATTTTTGATACAGAAAATACAAACTCTGGGACACTTCCTGAAATTCTCAAGCATGACTGTACGGTTTACAAATTTTGTAATAAACTTCAAAAACTTAATCTCAATTTATCATGTACAAATTTTACACAAACTCAACTCATCAAACCAGTTGAAATTATTGAAGTTCATTCTATTCCAGTGTCAATACGAAGTTTAATTCTTAGATTTGATATTATTGAACATCAACAAATGGAATTATTCGCAGCCAGATTTTCTACTTTGATCAATTTAAAATAGTGAGTCCATTTTTATGAGAAATCAAAAAAACCACAATTAACAGAAACTTGTATCAAAGTTTTTTGGCATTTAGCAGAATTTTGACGATTCAAAGTTTTCATTTTTTAATAAAATAAATACAATCTGCAAACCAAAATTAATAATTAATCTTGGTGACTGATTTTTAGTCAGTTTAATTAGTTAGAGACCACTTCCCGCGTATTTCCAGTGGCCTTGGATCATTCCTGGAAATTGCGGCCATTTTGGTTTTTACATTTAATTGTAGTTTTTGTTGTTGTTATTCAAATGGACACACTGCTTTATATTTCATGGGAATCCGGACATGCCGTACAAAGTCAAGTTACGGTGGATTCAAGTTTTATTGGAATTGCCAAATGTAAATATTTTAAATTTAAAGTTTTGTTTTAATTGAAATTTAATTTGTGAAAATAATTATTACTGTACTTGTAGATGCAAATATTTGAATTCCATTTTGCCAAAATTAATGTGGAACGTGTGGAGAAATATATTCGCTCCTGGAGAAATCGAGGATTAGCAGCCAAGTTGGAAGTTACCCCCCATAGTTGTACCTACTGGAAACATAAACATTACTAGATGCTTTCGACAATAAATGTCGAAATTATTTTTAATGTTGTTTAATTAATTTTTATAAAACAATTAATTCACGACCAATTTTTTTTTATAAAAGTTGGAAACTGAAAAATAAGATAATACAAATTGATATGAATTTTTACCAACGACTTTAATGGTGCAAATTATTTTTGATTTAGAAACTTTCATAAAAAATATATAACCATAATTTTTTTGTGCTGTGTTTAATTAAATTATTTACTATAAGAGATTTGTTCTACTTCGAACGATTAGTTTTGTTCCTTGGAGAGTCAGGAACTTCGGTATATCTGACATATGACGCTGACGGGGTCATGTACAATTTGGAGGCCAAATCAGGGACCGATGTGATGAATGCCCTCACAGCTTGACCTTGCTCCACTTTGCAATGATGTAATTCTGTGTATTCAAAAACGATTAATTCAGTGACAAACTAGTCAAACAATTTTAAAAATTGTTCTCACCAAAAAGTACAAGTTTGGGCAGATTAATTAAAGTTTCAATCCAATTTAATTTGAAAAAATAAGGTGAGGTTGAATTTCCATGCCTTTTTCATGTGAACAGTGACAAAATGTGTCGATTAGCAATTCAATCAAATCCTACGCTCCTCGATAAATCAACAATGATTATTGAACAATCATAAAGACTGTACAATTTAATTGAATTGCTAATTTAATACAAATTAAAAGTATCAAGTAAGTAGTGTGACAAACATAATTAAACTCTTGAGATGAATAAATTTTGAAAATCTTTTTCCCAACAACTCCAAGTCATCTTCATAAATGATGTCAAATTTTATCATCAAATTAGTGAGGCAAGTTGGAAAACAATAAGTATTAATGATGACCCATTTTGATTTGACCTCATTGACCTCCTTTTGATCCTCAGTATTATCGGCTACACAAACAATGGCAAGAGATTTTAATTTTTTACAGTCTTTGTAGACACAGCAGTCATGAATCATTTCAGAATTTTGACAATTATTTTCTTCATCCTGTTGACTAAAAACATTTTGTTCAACTTTAATCTCCTTCAAAAACTGACAAGATTGAGTGACGGCAGCCATGAAAATATCAAAATTTGACCCTACAATTTGACTATTATTAAAACAATTTAAAACTTGTAGTGATTTTTGACCACTCAATAATTTTTCAAAAGACAAAGAATTGACATCACAAATTAATTTTCCAAGTTGTAATTCTTCAATATTCATGTCTAAATGAAATAATTCAATTTCAAGTCGATTAACCCTTAAAATTTCAATTTGATTCAAGTACTGTCCTAAAAATTTTGATAATATTCTTGAATTAATATTTGTACTGTAATCATTTGTAATATTTGTGTAGGCCAGTTGTAAAGTCTCTTGAATGTCTTGATCATTTTCATTAATTTTAATGGAAGAGTTTTCAAAAGAAATACGATGAAGGTTAGTAAAGTGAAGAGATTGACAAAAGAAATGAGTGATCATTAATTCAGAAATTGTTATTGATTGAGATTCATCACAAAAATGAATTTCTCTCATTTGTGACAGACTTTGAACAGGTGTGGTGGTTCCTTGTGGCTTGTAGGAGGTCAATAAAATATTATGCAGAGTCAATTTACAAATATTTTGACATGTTCGGAGGATGAGTCGTAAATTTAAATGATTTGTTAAGCCACACAACTCAACTTGTGTCAAAGATAAATGACAACAATATAAATTTCTTTGACTAATTAGTTTACTGTAATCTTTCACCAGCAATCCTTTTCGATATTTCCACTCGAATTCTGTAAAATTTGATGAGGTCAGGGCTTCTTTCGAGTTATCAGGACCATTTGATTGGTTAATTGGTCCTTTTCTGCTCTTTATTGGGGTCACCATATTGACCTCAACTTCCGAAGACTTGAGTCGCCGCGCTGGAGTCGTTGGACACTCTGCACTCCTTCTGGGGTCCTATTTAGCTACTCGTATGTTCACTGACGGGTCATCTTTGAGCAATGTGATCTAATATCATTTAAATATCCATGTCAACATTCTTCAGTTACATCGAACGTAAGGGGACTCATGAGAACATTTGATGGCCACCAAATTTCCTTGTTTGACTTTCTAATTGATTGTTGAATCATATCAAAAGATTATTTGTCTCTTTTTTGCCAATTTTATCTTTGTCATGATTTTGAAGCACAACTTTACTTGACATGATTGAATTTTAATTTCAAATAAAAAATAATGACTTAAAAAATGCAACCGTTGTAAGTTTCCACATGTGTGCCAAGCTGTTCAAAATGATAAGAAATTAGTGACAAATGTTCATAATAAATTATGCAAGCTATAAAATTCCAATTCTTTTTCTAAATAAATAAGCACAACAAATTTCAACATCAAGGTTAAAGATCGCACATAGTCTACAAGACTTGTCTAATGTCAGAGGTCATTGATTACTTGTCCCATAATGTAGGATAATTATCCAAGGTTGCGAGGGATGAAAACTACGACATCCTCTCAAGAACTCACAGTCTTAAATAACAAATAAAAGTAGTTGATAAAAAGAGTTCTATTTACAAACTTTGTAAACTATTTAAAAATGTCTTCCTGCCGTGTCATTCTATTTATTTTCCTATTGTATTTGGGTCAAAATTTAGCAGCTCAAATTAAAAGAAATGATCGTCCAATTATTGGCATCCTGGCTCAAGAACATGACATTCAAGACTTTGTCTCATTTATAGGCATGCCCTATGTAAAACAAATGGAGGCTTCGGGAGCCAGAGTGGTTCGTTCAAAATTTAAAAAATAATAATAAAAATACACTTGCATATTATTAATATTCATTTAATATTATTGGACACAATTTTAGGTGCCAGTTCTAGTGGAACAGGAAACTGATTACTACAGACACATTGTACAAGATACAAATGGACTCGTCTTACCTGGCGGTAATCGAAACATCACCCACTCTGCGTTTCAAAGAGCAGCAGAACATCTATTCCGATACATCACCGAAGCAAATAATCGTGGGGAATATTATCCAATTTATGGAATTTGTCAAGGAATGGAAATGACGACAGTCCTCATTCTTCAACAGTGGGTCAATGACCCCACTCCATATCGTCTCGTTGATTGTCAAGCTGAAGATATCACTCTTAACTTGAAATTTCAAGAAGATCCCAAAGACACCAGATTCTTCCAGGACGCTTCTACCAAAATGATTGACATCCTCAAACATGCTAATGTGACCCCCAATTATCATCATCAATGCATGACCCCCGTCACTGTCAATGATACTGGACTTCATAAACATTTGAGGATTTTAACCACGTCTAAGGACTCAAATGGTCTTGAGTTTGTCTCTACTTTTGAATCAACCAATGAAAGTCATCCAATCTTCCTTGTTCAGTATCATCCCGAGAAAGTTCTCGAATTCAAGATAATTGAAGGGGAACAAAATAATGTCCCACATAGTCTCAGTGCTGTTGAAATGTCACAGTATTTTGGTAATTTTTTTGTGGATGAATGTCGCAAGAATATGCACAAATATCCTACCAATGAATCAGAGAATGAAGCCCTTATTTTTAATTGTAATCCCATTTATACGATGAGCAATTCTGCTGACTCCATGTTTGAACGAGAACATTTTACTCAATTGTACTGGTTTCCATCCCTCACTGGTTGTGAGGGTGAAGAGCCATTTTTTAATCACAATGCTATCGCCATTGTCACTTTATCTTTAGTTATTCTCATTTTATTGGGGATTCTTGTGGTCAAAGGAATTTTCTCGAAGAGGAGTCAGTACACTCAAATAGAGTCTGAACATATTTAAGTCTTGAGATTGTGTGAGAATTATTGGTCATTGTTCAAATAAATTTATTGAATTTGTCTCAATTTCTATTTAAATTAAAATGTCTTTATTTCAATTTTGAATTTATAAACTGATTATTATTTTACCAGGTTTGTTTTACAGGTGAAGGTGATTCATATCTGTAAATAACAGATTATCATATTTACCCCAATTTTGTACATTTTATAATAAGTAAATTAATCTTGAGATTAGGGATTTAAAAATTTTATGCCTTATCTCCTGTACAAACTAGAGAATATGCATCAATTTAAAATGTAAACCAAACCAATTTCAAACCTGTTTCATTGAGTGTGGTATGTATTAGTTTTTTGCAACAATGAAATTCTACATAAAGGTGACATGTTTAAAATAATTTTTATTAATTTTCAATTAACTGACAAATTTTATTTTGGTTAGATTGTTACTGTCCTTATTATTCTGTTCGAACTCGCCAGTATTAATTGTGGAGCACAGTGTCCTTGTGATGCCAGTGAGTCACTAACGTCAAATTATTTTCTTAAAATTTTGAGAATTAAATAGGAAAATTAAATAGAATTAAATATTTAAATTTTTTATAGCTCGCACTGATGTGGATCAACCACCACCGAATGATAATTACGATCTTTGTAATGGAACGGGGACTTTTAAGTCAAAATCAATTTGTTTTACAAATGACACGACCGTGATCCTTCCCTATGAATTTTATACGTGTGTTATTTACGGAAACTCTTTTCTCATGTACCCACGAAAATGTAATGTCCCTCGACCCGTTGTAAATGACACATCATTGACAACCATGACCAGATTTTTTAATCCTTATGATCCAGTCACTGGAACCTGCAATTTAAAACCAGATCCCGCCATTATCATCCCACCTGCAGATGTGGAAGTAATTAGTGCCACAAATGAGACTTGCCCTTACCAAATTTAATTGTGGAACATTTATTTATTCAAAATAAAACTTTTTTAATTAATAATTCAGATTCATCATTCCGTTTTCCATTTCATAAATTATTTAAAAAATTTATTAATCTTCATCATAAATGATCCACTGGTCAGAGAAAATTTTAAACGAGTAAAATATTTTGAGTCACATGGTCTGGACCATGAACGAGAGATAAAGAGAATGGAGTCATTGTGCGACTAATCATGCTTTACAATGGTTTATTGTAGTCAAGTATTTTGTTATTAATTTTTCTCACTCTCTCAAGTGTCAACCTTTGACTGTATCTCGTGGCCATTAATTCATATGACTCTTCGTCACATATATTCAAATTAGACTATTTAAGTAATTCATTTCATCATAATCTTCCACATTTTGTGAATTACTGCTCAGTCGGTTCCTCTGCTTGTTTGTGTCTTTTCCAATAATTAAAGTACAAAGTTGACATCATGAGTACTGGGATTCAAAATCGTTTGGATTTTTCTGGACGGCGGGTACTAGTGACCGGAGGTGGAAGAGGTAAAAATAATTAAGATTCAAAGATTACTTTTATTATTTTAAATTTTAATTATTATTTTCAAAAAAAAGATTAAATAAAATAATTTGATGGAATTTTATAGGAATTGGAAAAGTAGCTGTACAGCAATTTGTTGAGCTTGGAGCCCAAGTTTTTGTCTTTGACAAGGATGCCCAGTCACTGGCAAATCTCAAAGCTGCTTTACCTTTAATTACTGGAATTCAAGTTGACCTTTCAGACTGGCAAGCAACTAAAAAGGCTTGTGAGTCAGTTCTTCCTATTCATCATTTGACCAACAATGCAGCAGTCATGATTCCAAAAGCTTTTTTTGATCTTGGTGAAGCTGACATAAATCAGTAAATTAATTAATTTACAATTAGAATTGAGCAATTTAATTATTATTTCTCCGTATGTACAGACTCTTCAATATTAATTTCAACTCGATGATCAATGTGAGTCAAGTCATTTCCAAAGGAATGATTGATCATAAAATCACTGATGGAACTATTGTGAATATATCATCTGAAGTGAGTTTTTTTAATTGTAATTAATTATTTTTAAAATATTTTCTGAATATTAAAGCTGGAATTAGAGTTCACGTAATTTTTGAAAACTACATGAACTCTAATTCCAGCTTAAATCCTCATTTGAAATTATAGTCCGACAGTAGATGCTTTCGAAGACCAATTTTATTGTACAGTTGTTCTAAAGCTGCAGTCACTCAATTGACCAAAGTTTTGGCAGTGGAATTGGGTGCTCATGGAATTCGTGTTAATGCTGTTCGACCTTCTGTGGTTAGAACGGAAATGATGGATGTCATCTCAAAAGAAGAGCAAGCAAAATTGATTGAGTCCTTCAAAGGACGCATGGTGTTTCCAAGACTAGTTGGTAAGGATTTTTAAAGGGCTTTTATAGTGTATTAGAAAGTATTCTTTATTTTGTAATTTAAATGAAAATTTAATTAATTAGAACCCGATGAAATTGCTCGAGCAATTGTCTACCTCTCAAGTCAAGCAACGACCATGGTTACTGGTACTGTTCTCACTGTGGATGGTGGCAAAGATCTGTTTTAATGAAAAAATTGGAAAATTATTGTTACATTTAAAATAAATGATTTAAATAATTGAAATTAATAAATAGTAATTTGTGTTCTAATTTGCATGCACAACAATAGGGAAAAGGTTTTTGCATCAAAGTTACCTAATAGAATTTACGGGATAAAAGCGTATATTATTTTCAAACAACTGGTTCAGTTGCTGTCTCTTAAAAATTTAAAAAATAAATGAAAATTTGATCCATTTTTTTCTCAATGTCCATAATTTTAAACATGTGCTTATATACTCATTACAAAATCATGCGGGTCGAAATTTACAACAAAGTTGAGAAAATTGGTAGTACCAATTTAGTACTCTTCTCAAATTTTGTGGACTAGTATTTTAGCATCAACTTGAAAAGGTCAGCAACCATTTTTTTAAACTAGCAAATAAGTAGCAATAATTGATTTTAGTTTAAGGGCTCCCTAGCTACGACACATTTTGCGCGGATGGATATTGTGGCCGTAGTTTTTAACGTAGAGACTTGATCTTGGTATCAAATTAACAGCAAAGAGATGGACTACAAACTGAGGTCAGATCTTGTTTCAACTCGGTCAATAAAGGGTCAAAAAAAATTGTTGAAATGTTCAGCGACCATTTTCAGTAGGTTAGAATTTAGACTGGGACAAAAGCTGACTTCAGTTTGTTTGTTGGAATTTTTGCTATTTTTAGATTTCAACAAATAGTCTCTACGAGGTCAAATGACCTACTAATATCCATTTAAAAATTACCCATTAAGCCTAATGTATTAGTTTGATTCTCCATGTCACTATCAGAAGGCGCTGATTGTTCAGCAATTTTCGATTTACAAAAATTTCTTTTTTGCAATGAGGGGGAGGGATCATGCCGCAATCGAGTAAATTGATGTGATTTTACTCTGCTTCAACGTCCGCACTGTCTCTAATTTCCCCCATGAACTCTAGCACTGCAGTGTGTCAGAGAATCAAACTAATTTAGACCTCTGGGCAGTCTTAAATTGCATGCACGAACGTGAACGTAATAGTGAAAGTTGGAAAAAACTAGAAATAATCAGTTGAATTTCAAAAGGTTTCAAGAAACTCAACTGAACGCTTGGGCTGCTACAACCTCTTTAAAGTGTATCAAGAATCTACAATAAAAATGATTTTAATCCCACCAAAATTTTTAAGTCAAGTTAAACGATCTTTAAAATTTGGACAATTACTACATGCTCATCCATACATTTGGAATGAGGGCAAGAATATTCTAGAATTAAGTCGAAATAAATATCATTTAGGAATTTGGTTCCTCAATATTTTTTTTACAATATCTTACTTTGTTTTTGTATTAATTCAATCTATACAAATAGAATGTGATTTCGATTCATCAGTTCATTTACAAATGTTAATTGAGATGTGTGTCATTTGTTGTGTCTACCCAATTGTATTTCAATTTTCAACCATTTTAAATCGAGAACGCATCCCCTCATTCTTTTGTCAGTTTTTGAATACTTTCAAAGCATTAGAGGGTATTTCAAACATGAATAGTATTTAATATATTTTTCATCACTTCAAAAATTCTTTTAGCATTATTTTCTCGTTTCAGAAAAGCTGACAATTTATTTAACTGAGCTGAATATAAAAACATCTCAGCATTTTCAACAAACTCAACTCCTCCAAGATTTAGTGTACCATGGATTCAATTGTGTGGGAAGTTTTTTCATAATCACAGCTACGTTTCGGCCATATGACCCAAATTTGTTGACCTCCCTTTTACCCGAAAAATGTATTTTGAGAATAATTCTTTTAATTCCTACTTCAATTTGTCAAATTTATTACGTCACCATTTTCATCGCAATCATTCATTTGTGGTTTTCCATCGGCTTTGGATTTTTGTGCATGGGCTTGACCGTCCTCGAATATATCATGTAAGAAATTTAGATTGACAAAACATGACTAATGTATTTTTTCAAACAATTTATTATTTTATTTGAACAGCCTAATCATGGCATCGAGCAGACACATAGAGTCCAAGAAACTGAACATGAAGCTCATTGGAGTATATAAATGTATGCAGATATCGAGCATATATTTAAATCAAATTTTTTGCAGTTTTGCAGCTCCCTGTGCAAAAATGTTGGCGATTTTGACAACCGTCTATTGTACATATGGCATGATTAAATTTTCAGGGATTCTAGCATTTTGTTTTGGATTCTGTGGTCTAGTTGTTCTTTCTAATTTTTCTATGGCCATAATTCTAATGGCGCAATTTCATGAAAGCTCTAACAAAATTCTTCAGTGTTTTGAGACACCACGTGTTTGAGCAGTACTCAATCCATGGCAAAGAAAAATGTTGAAGGCCATGCCTCCTATTGTTGTAAGAATGGGCTCTACGTATTTTATGGACAAGGGCATGATGATCACTTTTTTCAAGTCATTTTTGATAATACTGTCACTGTTTTGTTAGCATACTCTTAGGCAATACATTTATTTGAGTATTGTAAAAAATCATTTTATTGTGTAATTAAATATTATATTTCATAATAATAATTTAAATTGTACATTGCATTTACACGTTAGAGATGACAAATTTACAACGGTGCTGCATTTTAATATCCACAACAGTTGATTCTAGGCCCATTAAACTATTTAAGTGACCTTGTCATTGGTTTCTCCATCTTTTTTGAGGGGTAATTGAAGTTTGGAAATCAATTGTACTTTATCTTACATGAAATAAAAACCGTTTTCAATTTAAAGATCAAAATTGCTTCTACTAATCTGAACAAACCTTTTATTGACCTGTATCTCATTCTCTTGCCCACCGTGACCTTTCTCATAGTTTCATACAAAACAGCACAATATTTCATACATGTTATGTGAGTAGCTTGACTGGCATGAGGGTTAATTTCAACTAACACAATGACATGCAGGTACATGTAGTTTAAAAATTAACATTAGTTATATTATTTAATTTGTGAGGTACGTTTTGAGTACAAATATTCAGAGTTGAAAAATAAATTCACAAAAAATCTCAACTCATTAATTTAATTTAATATCCAATTATTTTCTCTTTTTTTAATTGTTAAACGCATCAAATACCGCTATGAATATTATTCCATAAATGAATAAAAAATTCATCAACAAAAATTTCATTTTTGACAGTCCAGTTCATTTAATTGATTTGTTTTGTTTCGTTTCCACTAAAAAAAAGGCCATGCGAGGTTGAGTGCGTCTCAACCTCGCTGTCAAAATTGTTTTTTTTGCTGATGAATTACAGTTATATCTGTTGAGAAGCATTTAGGAAATTTGATTAGTTAATTTAGTTTTTATAGTCTAGATTGACATTGATTTAATCTAAATATGAGTTAAACTCAAGGGAACCAGACAACAATAATACCTCAAGCAGGAAACCCACACAAACTTTTATTTGTTTTTAGTTGAGGTCATTAAGCTCATCAAATTATATACCCCTATGCGTATCAGGTAAACCGGAAGGAGATGAAGTGAACGCATTTTTAATGAAGCTGTCCATCACCTTTAAAAATCCATTATAAAAATTTCGGTATAATTAAAAAAAATTTAATTTTACACAATACCATGTCATTACTATTGTCGTTGACTCATGTTAATTATACTTTGAATAAAAAAAATGAACAATTTTTAACTAATATCTTTTCTATTGTCGTTTTACCTGTAATTCCTAAAATAATCATGTCACAAAAAAAATACTTTTTTCATCTCATTAAATTGTTGTACAATCATTTGAGGATTTTACTGTTGTCAACTTTTTTGAGAGTAGCCTTCAGTCTTAAATGGTTTGGTGATCGGGTCACAATAAACAATTTTAATTTGTGTAAGGTAGTAGACATTTAAAATTTACAATGATTACACCAATTCAGAGCACCCGAATTGTGTCCCTTATTTTTATTTTGTGTCATCTTAATTTTGTGGTGGGTGATTCAGCAAGAAATCAAAGTATATTAGACGTATTAACAATACCTCAGGGTCAACTCAAAGGTCAAATATTGCAGTCAAGAAGTGGTCGAATTTACGCTTCTTTTAGTTCTATCCCTTATGCTCAGCGACCTGCACTCAAGTTTGAGGTTTTTTTTTCAAATTTTAATTATTTTTAATTGTGCAATTACAATTAAAATGGTTTTTGTAGCCTGCAGGACCACCAGTGAATTGGCATGGCTTATTGGATGCTACAAAATCAGCTACTCCATGTCCACAATTAAGATACAACGCCCCTACAGAAGTTATTGGTGATGAAGATTGTCTATTTTTAACTGTTCATGTCCCAAAAGATGCTCTCAGTCGACGTCACATGGGACTCTATCCAGTCATTTTCTTTGTTCATGGTAAAATAAAATATTTAAAATTAAAAATATTAGTTTGACTTTTTAATTGATTTTTTAGACGGTCATTTTGCCTATGGGAGTGGAGATGAATTTGGGGGGAAATATTTTTTGGACCAGGATGTCATTTTGGTCACTTCAAATTATAGACTTGGTGCTCTTGGATTTCTTAGTACAGGAGATGATGAAATTGTGGGGAATATGGGACTGAAGGATCAAGTCATGGCTTTGAAATGGGTTCAGGTTGGAGTCGTTAATTTAATTGTGTGTTTTGTAAATTAATTAATTTTTTTTGCTAGTCAAATATTCCATACTTTGGTGGTGATGCCCGAAGAGTCACAATTTTTGGAACTGGCTCAGGTGGAGTTTCAGCCCAACTTCACATGTTGTCTCCCATGTCCTATGGCCTCTTTTCCAGTGTCATTGCAAATTCAGGGTCTGTCCTTGTCCCATGGGCTATTTCCAGAAATCCAGTCAAAGTTGCCCGTAAATTTGGGAACAAGTTGGGATGTAACTCAACAAATTCAAGGGACTTTAAACTTTGTCTCAAGGCCAAGAATTTTAAGGAAATTTTATTAGCACAAGGAACATTTCTCGATTGGCATATGGACCCAATGGTCCCATTTTCACCGTCTATTGAACATGTTCAAGGGAATTTGGCTAATAGAGGATACTTTCAATCAAATTTAATGGGGAGTACTTTTATTAGTGAGAGCCCTTACAAAATGATTTTGGAGGGTCGATTTAATAAAGTTCCTCAACTCACTGGATTCAAAGTTGATGAGGATCTTCTCAATCATGCTAAAGGTAAGTTTTCAATTTTTATGAATTTTTTTAAAAAGTGATTAAATTAAAATTATTTTATTTATTTTTGTAGGGATTTTAAACAACAGAAAATATTTGAATGAAATGAATCAAGAATGGAATCGAATTGCTCCCATCACTTTGATGTATGAAGATACTTTACCTGTAATTGATCAAATGAATTCTGTGTCGCAAAAAGTCAAGGCTTTTTATTTTGGCAATAAAATGATTGGATCTGAGACTAAAGAAAGTAATGTTACTAATGTACAAATTAATTAATTAAATTTATCAATATTTTATTTTTATTCTCATCTCTTTTTAGACTTGACCAACATGTACAGTGATCGATTTTTCAGTCATGGTAAGCACCAAAATAAATTTTAAAATTTTAAAATAATTGACGAGATTTTATGAAATATTTTATTTTACTTTTAGGCGTAGAAATAGCAGCTCGTCATTATGCTCGTCAATCTGTAGTCTACGCATATCGTTTGAGTTTTGGGGACAGTCAAAATATTCTCAAAAATTATGGTGGCAGAGGGGTCAAAGGTCAATTATTTTCTCAACCTTGTTCATAATTTAAATGAATTCATTTGTATTTGTATTTGTATTTAACTTTATTCAAGTGTTAATAATCATTACAGCAACTTAATACTGGTTTAGTGATGGACACTATAGCCAATAGACATAACCATGTACAAACCCAGGGGTGATACAGTCATAAAAAAAAGGATTGAATTTACAAAAAATCATTTAAGGAGGTTTAAAAGATTTATCACGGGAACGGATTAAAAATATATGTATTGTTTCAACAAAATCACGATAAGAGAGATTGATATTTCTAAAAGTATTCGGGATATTATTCCATAGGGTGACGGAGTTAAAATAAAAACTTCTTGTAAATGTAGTAGTATAAGTTTTATCCCATGTAGTAACTAATATATTTTGACTACAACTACTTCTTGTTCTACCCGAAGATTGACATGTATACAAATTTTTGATAAAGTTTATAGGAGAGTTGAGCTTAAGTGTTAAAAATACAAACTGTAGAATATAATATTTAAATCTTTCTGTGACTGTTAACATATTAGAAAGTTCTTGTATGAGACACATTAATATATTTCTATTTTTTCAGCTGTGGCTCATGGTTTACAGTACTTTTTTGACATGAGGAGTGTAAGTTAAAATCCTCGATTTTGGTTTTATTCAGTGTAGCAAATTTTACCAATTTATTTCAGGCACAAGTCTCAATGAGCTCAGCAGAAGAAGCTTATTCAAAAAAGATAATAAAATTATGGACTTCCTTTGCACATCATGGGTAAATTCCATAAATTAATTGTATTGTATTATCTAAATTGTGTCATGAAATTTCAGAAAACCAACAGACACGTGGATGTCAGCCGTAAAATGGCAGCCAATCCAGGAAGTGGAAGCAGTGGGAGAAATCCCTGTACGTTACTATAACCTTGATGAAAAGGAATTTACTCAACAGGCATGTCCAACATTGGCCAATCGAATGGAATTTTGGAATAATTTAATTGACAATGAATTAAGTGAAGAGTTGACTCTCATGCCACGTCACAGTCCTAGAATGAAAATTCCACCTCGTCATCAACCAAGATATTATCCTTTTACAGGATATTGGTGACCAGGAAATTTTTAGAATTATAGTACAAGTTTTTATTAATTTTCATACCAAAATATTCATGCCCTTAACCTGATATTTTACACATATTTTTTGAGCAACATGTTTACAATGATACTCGTTTAATTTAAGTTAAGTTTAAAAAACTGAATTCAGTATTTTTTTATTTAATTCAGTCAGTATGCAATGAAGAAATGTCAATTTAATTATGTTAATTAATGGGCTTTGATTTTTTTTTAAACCGGTCAAAGTTTTACAGTCTTGTAATAATTTTATAAGCAACAAATAAAATAATTATGTCGAAAGTGTGTACATTTTTGTCTCCATAATAAAATTAAAGTATCACTGGCTCATTTCTTATTCATAAAGAAATAGAATTGATGGTTATTATTATATTATCATATAAGATGGTGAATAATTAACAAGACACACTCAATAAATTTATGATAATTTGATGAATTTTTATTATTATTCCTGACATGTAAATGACTTGACACTAAATACGAGTACAAAGATGACCATTTTTTGGTATTATCTAGGGAGCATAGAAAACGGCATCTTCGACATCCACATAAGATTTTAAAGGAGTTCCAGGGACAATAAGGGACTCATTGTCATCCTCTTGTTCCCTCTGATTAATCCATTCAGCTGAAGGTGTTCTATGTGTCTCCTTGTACCAACGGTAGTACAGGTGTATGAGTATGATCAAAATGATGAGTAAAATTACTTCTGCAACGATAGCCTCAAGTAAATAAGTCAAGTAGATATGTCGAAACTTTTCAACCAAGACATGACCACAACCCTAGCCAAGTACAAATTAAATTTCTTTTTAACTTTACACTGATATCATAACAGCATAATTATCAATATATATTTACCTTGGTATTAATTCTCCTGCTTACAGCATCTGCATTCATGCTCAAGGCCTTGATTCTAACAGATTCACAGGCCAATCCAGTGACTTTTGATCTACAACAAGCTTCATTAACAGCATCTTTTGGTAGTCGTTCACGTGGACCCAAAATTTTATAGTCTTTCCAATCACGTACTCCACAACATTCATTCTAAAAATGGAGTATTTTTTAAAATAAAATTTAAACTATTAAATGTATAAATTAAATACCTGACGTTCAATAGCATGAAACTCAAATCTCATTTTGTGTTGATAAATTTCTTCTTTGATGTAGCCATACATTTCATCTATAATGTCCTCCTCATGGCCAACCATGTATCCCGAATGGCCAATCAGATAGAAAAGGAAGACGATAGTGACAAGTACGAGGAAAAATACCTTTTAAAAAAATTTAAAATTAATTCTTATTCGATTTTGATATCTTTGTAATATTTACCAAAACATAGCCCACAATATCCCGACGAATAATGAGACAATAAAATCCAGCAATGACAGCCAAGAGGAGGACCCCTTGATAGGCCATCATTGTATGAACATGTTTTGGATGCATCTTGGGCTCAGCAATTGATTTTCTTCCCTCCCATGCCTTCAAATTAATTCTATTTCCAAATAGTCCACCTATAGCGTACATCTAGAGAAATTTTATATATTGATTTGAATACTTTTTTATTTATATTAATTTTAAAATAAATAATAATTTTGTCATATTACTCCGAGGAGTAGCAAAAGTAAGAAAGCAAGCCATTCTCCAAGTCCCCAAAGTGGTACACCAACAATATTTGTTACACAACATCCTTTCTTCCTTCTAGATCGTCTTGTCATCCTGGATGATGATTTTTGGGGTGCTACTGGAGCCACAGGAGGATTCTCCATGGGAGGAATTTCTTCTGCTGGTGGTGGTTCCATATTTATTGTATTGGAACTTCCACCAGAATGAATATTTTCTTTACTCATTTTTAATCTTTTTTGTCTACTTTGTACACACTTTTTTATTTTTTTAATTTATCAAAATCCTTTCTCTCCTTGAGGGAATCAAGGACAATAAATAAAGATGAATTTTAGCCCTTTTTGACAACAATTTCTTTTATTTCATGCATTTTTCCCTTTCATCTGCTCCTATTATGTGACTCCATTATCCTGGACATGGAACTACAACGATGCATGGAAATTAATTTTTTAAATTCCATTTGTTTGTTAAATTAATATCAAACATTCAATTTTCCATGACAATTTATAACCATAAATTATGTTATTTTTCTTAAATTAACAAAGTACAACATAACAAATTCTTTTTTATTAAGTCTTTAACAAAAAAAGTTAACAAAGTTTTGTTTTCTACTAGTAAATATAGACGAAAGGGTCACTTTTATGGGTCATGTGATACATCTATGGTCAAATAAGAATTTAGAATATTGTTCAATTAAATAACAACTTTTTTAGAAGTTAAGAGAGAGAGGAATTCTATTTAGGGAAAAAAGTTGTTAAATAACTTATTTCAATCCAATTTAAAAGTATCACAGTCACTTGTATTTTTAATACAAGAGATAACTTTTTCATTTTTATAAATAATATCAAATATCATTCTTTAAAACTATGAGGTAATTATTTTTGTGATGGAAATGTATTGCCGACAAATTACTCAACATTGATTTAATTCAAAATCAATGATAAATATGTACATAGAATAGTGACTAGAATAAGGTAAATCTTTAACACTTTAAAATGGGAATAATGTCCACAACTTAATTATTATCTTATTTAATTGTATCATAGCGCTAACAATTTTATTGGTGAGGAGGGGGGGCAACTTAAATTAATAATCAGACGTCATCTCGATGACTCTCTGGATGACGAATAAATAAAGAGCCCGAGTTGGAGTGACTAGATGATTGACTTTTGGAATGAAAAGCTAAAGTTTCAAGAGCTGGAATATCCTTACTGAAAGAATGAATGTCGTTTGATTTACTTGATCTGCAAAATTAAATATAAAAAATTGTTAATTTCATTGACAAAATTAATTTAAAATTAATATTTAAAATGTATAAACCTGTAGTGAGTAGTATCGACGGATTTGCCACGTAGTCCGACAGTAGCATCATAACAATAATTGTAGTAACTATGAACTGGAAAGACACTACTTTTTAACGTTGTCTCCTCCACATTGACAGTACTATTATTAGTACTATTGGATGTACTATTGTTGTCATTATTATTGTTACTAGTACTACTACTGTTGTTATTGTTATTATTATTGTACGCCAGAGCAAAGAGCGCATCCGGGTCACACACGAATTTATAGACATAACGCTCTCCAGCCACTTTCTGCATGATCCCCTTCTCATAGTAGTACCGTAGAGACCTTTTCAATAAAGTTAATTAATTAATTCAACAATTAAATAATTTACAGCAAATTTATTTTGAATTTTTCACCTTGATAATTTGTCATAATTCATGGCTGGTCTATTTTTAATCACTCCCCATCCTACAAGAAAAGAATTTTATTAAGATGTTGGTACAATTTAAATATAAAATATAAGTAAATTAATTAATTTACGTCGAGCCACTTCTTCCGGTTCAACCAATTTAAATTCCATTCCTCTCCCAGTCCAACAAATACAAGCTGCATTACTTGGATCATCTAATAGGGCGACGAGAAATTGCCAAAGCTGTGTCAAAATATTTTTAAAACAATTAATAATTGAGTCTTTTTTTAAGTGAAGTATTTTTTACATAGAACAATTATAGGACAAATCTTTACCTGGAGACTACCTCGACGTTGATGATGATGATGGTAGGAGTGAAGTAACTGTCATTAGTGCATAAAAATTGTAGACTTGATGAGTTTATGGATAATGTACGTACATATTGAAGGATTAATGAGTCAGATTTATGAATAATTATTTTTTTCGTGCAAGTCTATCATAATATGTCAACCTGTTGGTTATTGCTGGCTGTCCAAGAACTTGGGTGTGGTGATATCCCTCCTGCTTGGGTTCCTCCGCTCTTTCCGGTTTGTAATTCTCCATCTAAAAAAAGAGTTATTATTATATCAACTCAACACCATCCTATTTTTTTCTACATGGATCAATAGCTTTTAATTTCTTTTTTTTATTCAAATTTCTCATCAATTATTCTTGTCTTAACTCATCTACTCTCTCCTCTCTCTTTTTTTATTATTCAAAGTCCAAATGAATCAAAGAACCTACACCCAAAATATTTTTTCTTGTTTTTTTTGTCCTCTTTTCATTATCAAATTAATTTCAAGCTCGAAAATGGAAAAAATTATTTTTTTAGAAAACATTCCATCATTTTTATATTGAAAAAAGTGGCCAAGATTGAGAGAGAGAGAGAGAGAGAGAGAAGAGTTATTAAAAATGAGGAAAATGTACAAGGTTAAGAGATAAACCTTTGAGCACTGCCCAGACGGTGAGGGTAATGGGAGCGGGTATTATCAGTTTGCTTAAAACAAGAAGGGGAAATTTTTCATCCCCCTTGTGTCATTGCCTTAACTGTATAGAGATTTGAAATCCGCTTAAAAACTCTCCATTTAAAATCTTCTAATCCCTCTCTCTCTCTCTCTCTCTCTCTCTCTCTCTGTGTCTCTCTTACGCCTTTTGCATAACGAAATAAAAATTCCTCTATTCTCTTCTAATAAATTCTCAATTTAATTCATAAAACGAAAACAATCAAGTAAAAGAAGAGAATTTATTTTTAAACTAAAAAGGGAAATCTCTTTGTCCCTCTCTCTCTCTCTACATCAAGGAATTTTATCCAGGTTAATTTTTTAACGGGTACATGTAGCGATAAGATTTTTTTGTGAGAAATAATTAATATTACACGTAAAATGATAATCAAGTTCTTTCTGTGATTTGGCTTTAAAATAACGATAAAGAAAAAAAAATAGAAGATGAGGAAATCTTTTAAACATTTATGTTTGTACAGATATTTCTTTATAACAAAATCTCTTGCTATATATATAATGTGAGACAAAGTTAAATTCATTTTGATGAAACAAAAGAGAAGCAGGAGAAGGTTAGAATATTTTTTTGGGGAGGGAAGAGTTTTTAAAAATACATCAAACTTGCATACTAATTTTTTAAAGAGGCATTTGAGTGACATGGACCCAAGTGAAAGCTGGGCTCTCACTGACACACACACACCGGAAAAAATGATGAGAGAGAACATTTTCTTTTTATAATGTAGCGAGAAATGGAGAGAGAGAAAGTCTATATTTAATATGTACAATGGTGAATGTGCTATGTTTCTATACAAAAGTAAAGTCAGAAAATAGGGGGAGAGCTTTTCCATCCTAAAGGGAATTGTATACAAGCCGAAGCGTTAAAAGGTTCATCAATTATTTAGCTGTTAGTAATTAAGCTGGGGAGTTTTCAATTAGCCTTTTTTTTGTAAGTTTGAAACCCTGAAAAACATGTGGAAATATTAGTTACAAATATTGTACATGGTTTAAGATTTTATATCACTCTCAAAATTATCATGAATGACCATGTACGTATGTATCACATTAATAATCATTACTTTTAAAAAATAATAACAAAATCTCTCTCCCTCTCTCATCCTCAATTTCTCATTTCTCTCTTTTCAGGTTAAAAATATGAAAGAGTTAGATTTATTGACTCTTTGCCTTTTACTTTTATTATATTTTTCACTGTTATTAGATTTAAATGAAATCATTTTATCGTAATTCGTAATTGTTAATTATTACAGATATATACAAAGTTGTGGTATTTTATCTCACTAAAATTCTCTTGATGAAAAAATTATTTGAGGTAAATTTACATAAGAATTTATCTCTCTTGTCGAATATTAAAAATGAAGACAGATACGCAGTTCTATGATATCACTATATACATTTGTCTATTTTTCTTGTGCTCTACATATTTTCTAACTTGAGAGCTCATCTCTGCTCACGGTGAGATGAGAAGAAAAAGGATGAAACAGTTTTACTAATTAATTAAGCAAAAGTGATGAAGAGAAAAAGAGTTTTCTTATCTCTTTCCCATGGAGAACCAAATACGAAGAAGAGATGGAAGAGATGGTGAAAAAAAGGAGGAATCTCTTTTGTATGTACAAAAAGGGATGGAAAAAGTGATGCCGTAAAATTGGTTAATTTCCTCATTATCCTCCCCAAAATTTTGTCCACAATTTTCTCACTTGTTCTCCACTTTTCTAAACCCAATTAATACCATTTTCTAATTCATAATTTGGATTGAAAATCCCCAAACCCACGTAAGTACTGACTGAGAGTAATCATATTTCCCCATATTGGCAAAGTACCCATACAGACTTAGGTTAGTGATAGCATTCTACATGGCGCTTAAAAATATAAAACTAAAATCTTTCTTTCCATTCCCTCTAATCTCTAAGAATCTTTGATGAGAAAAAGAGATCCCGAGTGAATTAGAGAGAGAGAGCGAGAGAGTGGTGTGCCTTATGAAATTTTGTCATTTTCAATAATTAACACAGTTAATTGCATTAACAATAAAAAGAACGAGGGAATAATTTGATCGATATTCAAAGTCACATAAAATGAAACAAATTATTAGTCTTAAAATTCCAAACATTTTTTTTCCTACCTGTGTACTCTTGTTTTAAAGATTGACTATGATGATAAATCATTGGATCCACAGCCACCGTCACCGCAACTTTACTCGTAGAGCCCGCTGGGGTAAAACTATTTTGACTGTGATAGTACCTGCATTATATAAAATAATTTGTAAAATATTTTAGATGACATTGTTTCAATTAACATTGTACTCTCTACCTGTCGTCAACAGTTGGGATGGCCCGAATACGAACACGGGAAGTAGGATGATGATTAGAGGTAGTGGTGGAGGGAGTGAATTCATAGGGTGAGGGAGTAGAAGAGCCCCCATCAAGGGAATAGGCCGTGGAAGGAGCCACAACGGAATCAAAGCGACTATTATTATTTCCCCCTGAACTGCCCGGGTTGTGAGTGTGAGTGTAGCTTGCATTGTAAGCATAGCTATGAAGAGTCGGGTAGTTTGAAGAGTGGTGATGATGATGTGATGCTTGTTGATGATGGTGATGATGATGTTCTACAATTCGACCATGTTGAGAGACGGGGACGGGTGATGTTTCTTCGGGAGACTGACTATGTTGCTGCTGCTGTTGTTGACTCTGATTCGGATGATTGTACATTTCCGGCTGTGCTCCTGAGGGAGAAGATGGCTCTTGTTTGATTTCCTTGTAACCTATCAGAAAAAAATATTTTTGTAATATTTATTTATACACATTTTCACATAGTCAACCCTTTCTCTCCGTATTGGGATAGCTAGAAAATGATTCTTTTTGTAAAAATAATCCTGATATAAAGGTTACTGGGTAAATACAGCGAAAAATATTTTTAATAAAGCTGAAAATAATTATTTTGTAGACAAAATGTTAAAATACTATAATTGTGGTTAAGAAATGAAAATAGAAAAATAAATGGAGGAAAAAGTAGATGAAAAAAAGAGAGATTTATTCATTCAATAAAATTTACACATGGCTCATTTGTAATTCAAAGGCTTGTTAACAAGGATAGCCGTGGCTAATAGTACGAGAGGGGGATGGAATGCATCTCTCCCTGTAGTACTCTCGTCGATACGGTTCCAGCATTAAGTCATTTTTTCTCCCTCTCTCTCTCTCTCTCATGGAGACTGTTGAAGGGGAGGGAGGAATACATATATTGTGGCTAAAAATCATCTACTGTGACCAAATGCTAATGAATTGGCCATCCTCTGTTTCCGTTTCAGAACAAAACCACGAGACTCTCCATTTCTCTCGTGTGCAGTCTCTCTCCAACTCTCTACAGTGGTCATTGCTTACTATAAAGACTTTTTGGGGAGTCTAAAATAAAATTAGGGAAAAATGGACTGAAATCCCTTATTTTAAAATTCAAAAGCTTTATATTTCAATCGACCTTACCACATCATTGCACTTTGTGAGAGAGGAGCCACCATAAAAATTTATTTCACAATATTGTCTCTCCACTTCACTCCCAATGACCCCTTATGTCTCCCATCATTTTCATAACAATTGACAAATCAATTTGACAGAATGAGTTTCATTTAAATTTTGTAAAATAATTTCAATACTTTTAAAGAGACTTAAACCAGGTACGGATGAAAATTGATAAAAAAAATAAAAGATATTTAACTAAAGAATTGTGAATCAAAAATGAAAATATTGTATGGCTGAACATGTGCTCGTGCTCCATTGTAGTAATAAATATTTCATTACTGTTTTTAATGGGAAAAAATAGACATGGTCATCTTCCCATCTTCCATAATAAATCTATTAAGTTTTAAACGACCCCCACTCATGATCCCATGGACAGAACCCATCTCATACATTAAACATTGTCCAAACGAGAGAGAGAGAGAGAATTTTCAAAGTTGCAAATAAAACAGGGATGGCATTGCAAAAGAAAAATAATGTACATTTTATTTTTGTTGGATAGCCAGCTGCAAAGGAAGCGAAACGAATGTCAAATCAGTCACGGGTTTTTAGGACCCCGTCACTATGTCACTTGTCATTCGAATAGCATCCACTCAATCTCTCCCCTTTACTCTATTGACGGGTCACTTTCCCCCAATTTTTTTGGAGACTGGAGAATTCATATCATTTTTTTGTCCATAATAAAGTATAGTTTAAGGTCTAATAAACAAAATTATTAAAATATATTCTGTACTTTACAAACCAATTTGAAAGCTATTAAGTAGTGATGAAAATAAAATGAATTTTTTTTTCATCCCTTCATTGAATTCCTCCCCATGCTCCATCATTTTTTTTACAATGAAACCTACACAGAATGCAGCCTTGACAATTTATAAAGTTTGTTCATTGACTGAAAAAAAGGAGAGAAAAAAGAATGATAATATTGGTGATTCAATATATTTTTTAAAATAGATCAAAATCCGGTTCTTGTAGGAGGTGGCTTGTGTATCATAGAGAGAGAGAGAGGAGTTTTTCGACATGGATATATTTGTAGAAAGAGTAAAGAATATATTCGAGAGAGAGAGGGAGAGAGGGATGATTGATAGAAGGAGAGAGTTATTGTTATTAAATAAATAGACGGTTTCATAATATTGGGTGGCTCCTTGACTTTCCCTACAAGAGAGAGAGAATATGAAGGGTAAAAGGAGGACATGAGAGAAAGGGGCTAAGGTGTTTACCCTGGCCCCAAGACATCATCATCAAATCATTTAATTACTTTGATCAACAATAGCGAACTTGATCTATGTGTAAACAACAAGAGAGAACAGGCCTCTCCCTTTATTCTCCTTCATCCAAATGTTACACAGACAAATGGCCCACAGTCAAAAAACAAACCCAAACCTGTTAAGTCCTCAGTCTCGGAAAAACTCTTCTCCCCCTCTTACATTATGCTTATGTACATGAACAAATGTCTGTCATTTGGTAAAGAAATGTGATTCTTTAATAATAAAAAAATGGCATCATTTTGTCTCAACGTGCCACTTTATATTGTTCTCTTTTGTTTTGAAAAAATGGACCCACAAAATTCAGAGGGACTTGAAAGTTGAATCATGAACAAAAACTTGTCTTGACAGACTCTTGACGTCAGTAGACTTTAAAGTTCTTTGTAGGAATGCCTTTAAGGAGAGAGAGAGAGAGAGAGAGAAAAGGGGGACAAGTACAGAGAAAAAAAGTCAAAAGTGAAAGTCAGATTATCCACCTTTAAGTTTTTTTTTCAATCTAAGAGAAACGTATAAGATAAAGATGGGTCTTGGATCAACAAAAAGTCAATTACGAGGAAAAGCTATTTAGAGTTGCACGGCGGGTGACCTCAGTCTTCTTCTCTCTCTCTCTACCCCTTGCTTCATAGTCGTGTACAAGGGGAAAAAATGGGATCTGATCTGGAGAGAGAAAACCAATTCATATTGTCATCTCCATTCTCTATTATTATGCATATTAAATGGTGTATACATATAATACAACTTTAACCACCCACTAACCACTTTTTTCTTTCCCCTCATCATTTTTTGTTTCAAAAAAAATCAACTCTTTAACATTTTTTGTCGTATTTTATTTTGTGGTATCATTCCCTGACATTGAGTCAAAATTTCAAATCTAAAACTTGCCAACTTTTCCTTATTTTTTCTTGCCTTTCATCTAAACTACTGACTGGTGTACTGTACATTAAAGAAATATACTTTCATGTTTTAATGAACAAAAAAAAGAATTTTTTTACGTACGATGATATTCGTGAGGGATTCCATAGACAATTCCTCCATCCTCTGGACTCACTCCACTTGTTTGACCTACAATTAAATTTTAAAATAATAATATGTGCGCATATAATGTCAGAGATTGTCTATAAGAAATTGATTATTTTTATTTAAAATAATATTTAATTTCACTACAATTACCTTGAATAGTAGCCCAGGATTCTTGAAGAATTGATTGAAAACCGGAAATCATTTTTCTACAAGACAAATCACAGCCAACAAAAAGTTAGTTCAACCATTAAATCCTTACTCCATTAAAATATCTGTACAAATATTCACAAACAATGAAAAGGCGAGGGAGAAAGTTCACATAACAAAGTCGACTGTATATTTAGTTGACCATAAAATAATAATGGTAAAGTGAAAGTACGTAAAAATATTTAAATTTTATTGTTAACCATCTTTTAACTGTCTGTACATAGTACATACAAAAAACTTATTTTAAGCTGAAAGATCAAGTCATTGGATCTTGAGTCTCGTTAGACTTCCCAAAAGAAAAAAAATATGATTATCGTCGTGGATTTTGAGATGAAATTAAACGACTTTCTTTTTCGAGGGGTGTTTAGGAGAGGAAATGGAGTTGTTCCATTGTCATAATCATTATATTTTGAATGTAACCATTTATTTGTCTATTCTCTTTTTTTAAGATTGAAAAGTGTGTCTAAACTCCAAGATTTTTCATGAACTTTCTATTACTTTCTCTCTCCTCCGTCTCCGTCTCAGCGTACAAGTACAAGCTTGTGTGTGTATACTCCTCAAGCCCCATTTTTTTGGTGGTATGACTAGAACTAGGGGGTGGAAAGAAAGGCTGGAGAGAGAGAGAATCATAATAATATCCTTTTTGTCACCACAAAAGTCACCAATTTGAATACATTTGACTTCATACCCCCATGAATATCCCGTCATGTTCTCCATACTCATTTTACACTCTTGTAGTGGCAACGTACGAGAATAAAAGTTCCAAATATTTTTTTAACATTAATACTTCTACAGTGTATACTCACTACACCAAAATAAAACTATTCTGTCTTGAAATTGAAACATGTGTGTGTACAATTCCTTGCAATTCCTTGACATGTAAAAATACAAAAATTTGTCAATATTCATCTCCATCTACTTGTAATTCAACTCAAATTCATTGACAAGAAAGAAAGTCTTGTACATTTCTCTACTACTACAAATATCAGTACAAAGAGGAGAAAGTTCATTTTATACTAGAATGTCACTATTTCTATAATATCTGAGTAGTGGGTAAATTTCTAAACCAAAATTCCCCAGTGAAATGTGTTTTTGTGGAAGGATGAGGAAGGCCACTTGGGTAAATTACAAAGTACATGGACAACATTTTGACCCTCTTGTCTTTGTCTTGATAAAAGGATGAAACATCAAAAAGAATCTTAAGACTGTACAGTCAACAATAGAAAATAAATTTTCATGTGATGAAACGAGGAAGGGGAAGGTGGGGAACTTTTTTTGGGGAACACACTAGTTGCTTTTGTCTGTCTAAAATCAGACAATGGACAAGGGAGAGAGAGGGAAGGAGGGTTGACAAAAGAGCACTCGGTTTTAATTTAACTCTTGAGCCAATATTGAAAAGTTTTTAGTCCCTTTCAGTCGATTACCTCTGATTTTATCCACTCCTTTTTTGTCACTCTCTAATCGTCAACTATCAACTATTGACATGAGTCTCAAAAGTTGGAAACAACCTTCGTATTGACTCTCTCTCTCTCTTTTATTCTTGTTAATCCTACAGCCACACAAAACATTTCTCACCCTCTTTCTCTCTCTCTCTATTGTCTGTCAAAGTTTTATAATTTCAATCAATTTTTTTTAATATTCTTAAAGGAATCCAACTTAAAGGAACCGTTTTAGGAAACAAAATTATTTCTCTTGGACGAATTTCGTCAAGAAAAATTCTTTTTTATCGGATGAAAATTTTCAACCCCCTCCACTTTTCCCCGGGGGGACATGAGATTTCTCGACTGATAAGTACACTTGTCCTTTCTTGTCACAATTTACATTTTTTTGTGTTGTATCTTTTACAATACATTTAGTTAATTTAGTTATAGTTTGAAATCACTTACAACATTTCACAAGTTAAGTAAATTAAATGTTCTGGTGGTATTTATGTTACTTCAATAAAAAGGACAACATTTCTGTCAGTATCAAAATATTTAGAGGAGGACAAATTTTTGAGAAAAAGAATATTAAGAAACAATTTTCTACAAATCGAATTATAATAAGAATCATAATTTAACTTCTTTTTAACAAAAAATATGAGAGAGTATTTAATCTAGAAAAATCATTTTTTGACTCAAATTCTTTTCATCAAAAATACCTTTTTCTTATTGAAAATGTACATTTCAATATGACATATTCAGTACACATTGTACTGAATTTTGTATTGAATGTAATTTCAAAAAATATTTAGAAACGATTTCAGGCATTTGAATAGTAAAGAAAAGATTAAAAGAAAAAGAAGACGAGAACTTTTTAAGAAAAATTCTGTAGTCACAATGTTAAATATTATGAGAAATACTACGATATTTTGAATGGTTATTTTTTGAACGAGTAAATAAATATTTGCTAATTAAGTTGAAGCGAGCTGGGGAAGATCAAATAAAAAACAAAAAAAAAAATTGAGCAAACAAGTTTTAACGGGAGAAAAAAATTGGGGAGAAAGAAAGGATTATTATAGGTAATGGATGTAGAGAAGAAATTATAAAATTTCTAACGTTGAAAAATTAGAAAAAGAGTAAAAAAAAAGAGGAGAAGAGGAGGAAGAGGAAAAGAAGAAGAAGAAGAAAAAAAGGAAGGGTGGAAGAGTTGCCTAGAATACCACAATGAATATGTAGACAGAGAGTCTGACCTTTCCAATTTTTGTCGAAATCAGGTGTAGAGGAGGCTGCCGTTGAAGGCTGAGTGTGATGAAGCGGGCTTGCTTCCTGTCGGAAGTGACCTGGTATCAACCGGGGTATTTCGAACCACCGTTCCGGTGCTCTTCTTGACACTACCGGCTTCAGCTGAATGTAGATCAACTTGGTCTCTCATTCATATAGCATGTGTAGAAAGAGTCAACTTTGCTCTCTCTCTCTTGATCCTCAACTTTTGTATCTCATAGTCACATATTCTCGTATACATTTCTAGCTACGCTATACCCCCCTCACATTCCCCATCCCACTAGTGGAGGCAAGTCAAGACTCCGAGAGCACAACGCAAAGGCTCCTTTTTCTAACCAACCCTCTCCAGCTTTTCCTCCCTC
Source organism: Arrhopalites spinosus (assembly GCA_034700945.1). Classification (NCBI taxonomy): domain Eukaryota; kingdom Metazoa; phylum Arthropoda; class Collembola; order Symphypleona; family Arrhopalitidae; genus Arrhopalites; species Arrhopalites spinosus. The sequence continues at coordinate 35,246 of JAQIVZ010001245.1, forward strand.
CCCGGGTAACTTTAGTACACCCAGCTTTTCATTTCTCTCTCCTCTACTAGTCAAAATAGAATTATTTTCTATAGTCTTTTATACATTTTGGCAAACAATTTTTTTTGTCTACTTGTCTAGATTTTATTTTAAGCTTTGTGGTTTGTCCTGGCCCATCATCATGGATTGATATGGTCAAGCTGACTTCCCAGTCAACACTTGTAGTACTTGATGTGCATAGGAAGAATCACATTTTTTGTAACATTCTTCTGAAAGAAAGTGATAGTCCTTTTCTCTCAGTTGAGCCTGTGATAAAGTTGACGATTTTAGATGACCAATAGGTAGCCATCTTTGTATGAAATTTCATGTTCTTTTAACTAAATAGTAATAATGCAGATCTATGCAGTTGTGTACAAGGCAGATTTAAAGGTGAAAAAAGTATCGTGAAGAGAAATGATTGTAATTTATGAGGTTAAAAACTTTATTTATTCCCATTTCTAGTGAAAATTATCAAATATGGCTCAATATATTTAAATAGAACAAAAAAGGATGTAAAACATAATCAGTATAAAAAAATTGGTGTTGGAAGGAGTCTGTTTATCTTGTTTTGTGACGACTTCTTTGGCTATTTGAATTAGGAAATGACTTAGCTTCATCAATTATCTACCAAAACAAATGGAAAAAACAACATGTTGAAGGTGAAAGTGAGCAATGTCAAATGATTGTCATTTTTGACACATAAATTTAAGAATCTTACGTTTTCTGGCACAACGAATCCACAAATAATTATAATAATTCTTGCTAAAGCAAAAAGAAGACAGACTAGAGGACCCACAAGCCATCCAATTTTCAAGTATTTTTTTAAGCGTTCTGTATCTTTCAAGTCACATGTATTTACTGCACAGTCATAAACTATTTCAGTTCGACGAGTCACATCACGCCAATTATACCACCGGGCAATTTTTTCATGTCCTTTGACTGGATCCGGAAAAGTAATTTTTCGTCTGGCATCTATGGCACGGTCTAAGGCTTGAACTAAATCTATTGTAAATTATGACACAGAATTTAATTAAGTTACTTGTATATTATGTTATGGAAATAGATAAAGTTAGTGTATCTTATACACTGTATTGTGTTAAAGTGAATCAATAGTACACCTGCAACACAAGGCTCAGCCAAGATGATTAAATCGGATGGAAGAACTTCAGGGATACCACCAACTCTTGTGGACACAACCTGAAGCCCTGAAGCTGCTGCTTCAACAATGGCCATACAATAGGCTTCTGTTAAGGAAGTATTCAAGAAAATATGGCCTTGAATCAAAAAATCTCGTACTTGAGAATGTTTCAGCCCACCCGCTAACTTGACTCGATCCCCATATTGCTCTCGAACTTCTTCTATTTGTAATCTCTTTGGTCCGTCTCCACCAATTATAAAATCAACCTATGTGACCATAAATTCAATTTATTAAATTGTACAAAATAATATTCCCATAGACAAGACATTCACTGTAAGGCATAGAGTATTGACTTACATCGTCGTATTTATCACATATTATAGGTATGATTTCACTCATAAGGTCTACTCCTTTTCTATAGACTAATCTGCTCAAAAGGACGATCACAACTTTAAAAATAAAACACAAGTCAATACGTTAATAACAATCCGATAATAGCTGTCGTATTAAAATAAACAAGATATTATTGCCGTACTTCTATTGCTGGGAGGTGGGGTCTCTCCAACTTGAAGAGGTTTAAAAGTGGAAGCATCGACCGCATTAGGAATGACATACACAATATCGCTGTTGACATTTGCTCGAAGTACTGTATTAGCTTTCCTATAAATCAACAAGAGCAATGAGTTAGATGTTTATAGGTATTTATGGTAAAATATATTACACCTCAAGTTTTTAAAAATTTTATACCCTATATTCGAAACACAAATACAGAGAGTTATGTCTGCAAGTGATATCTCCAGAAATCGATTTGTAATGACTGCACTGGCATCCGCAAATCCGAATAAAGAATG
>JAQIVZ010001246.1:0-37219 GCA_034700945.1 Arrhopalites spinosus
CCCCCCCCCCCCCCCCTCCCCCACAACAGACGTTAGATTTCTCTTTGGAAATTTCATAGAGAGAAAGCCCTTCACATTTTTCCAGCAGTAGTGTATAGTGTAGGACGAGGGGAGAAAGTAAAGAATGGAAAATGTAAAGGGGCATAGTTTTCCCCTGGAAAGACTGGAGGAGACTGGAGAAAGGAATTTAGCACGCCGTCCCAAGTCTTGCGGTCTCTTCATCTCGGCCACATTTATCTGATTTTCTAGTTAAATGGACTTGCCTAATGTCTTTCATACAAAACGCGGAGCATCACCACCATTCCTCTCTTTTCCTTTCTCCGTCTTTCACTTTTGCACAATCGTCGTCTCACCCAAGCGTCAGATTTCTAATTAAGCCGAACCAAACGTGTGTCAGTAATGGGGGAGGGGGAAAAGTGGGAGATGAAAATTTCTACCATTTTCTTTATTTTTAAAACTCTCCATTCTTCACCCAACCTCCCACAATATCCCCATAAACAAAACTGTAGAGACTTTCACCCAAAAATTTTTCAATGCTCATGCTCTGCTCACGTGAGCCCATTCTTTCTTTTTTTCACTATAGACTAATGTCGAAAATTGAAATAGAGACACGGGAGGTGTTAGTCTTTGGCTTGAGCTTGAAAAAGAGGGGGGAGAAAGTAGGGGAGGGAGGGGAGGTGTAAGGGTTTGAAAACAAAAGAAAAAACATCAATAGAGAGCTTAATTAAATAATGGGGGAGCTCACTTTCTCTCTAGGTATGAAATATAGAGCCTACAAAATATTATCGACTAGAGAGAGAAAGAGAAAACTAGACTAGAAAAAGAGAAAGTAGTGAAAGGAGATGATAATGGTGGTTGAAGGGGGATTGTGTGGAGTTTGAATAAAAGAAAAAAATTTGTATATTTTGAGTTGGCAGGATGACAAAGGAATAAAAAAAAAGAATTTTAATAGTCCGCGTGCCATGACCCTCTTTTCTCTGTCTCTACAGATAAAATATTCCCCATTTGGCCCTCCAAAAAAACTTTGTTGCTTAAATGGAACTTATGAATTGTGAAAAGAACGAGAGAGAGAAAAAAACTTGTCTATGCAATTTTACTACTCCAAAAAAATTCCCTTTCACTTGTTGTTCTCTCTTCACACATTGAGGAATGTGTAGAGATGGACAAATTGAAATTCGTCGTGTATTTTCTCTCTCTCTCTCTCGCCAAGACCTCCCCACTCCATGGAACTTCTCATAAATAACAAGATAAATAGGGAGAGCAACAAATGGTCCCTAGAATAAAATGAACAAGAGAAGAAAAAAGAGAGAGAGAGAGAGAGATTTCATGACACACAAAAAAAAATGTAGAAAGAAAAGAAAGATAGAGGAAATAATTGCATTAGAAATGCAAAGTAGGAACAAGAAAACCCTGAACGAACGACGAGGTGAAAGGGAAGCAAGGGACTCATATAAGAGAACCCCGTGGATTTTTTTTCTTTCTCCTTTCTTCTCTTAAAAAAAAGATGATTTCATCATTCTTCCTACATCCGATTACACGGACACAATTTTTCTTTCCTTTTTCATTTTATAGTCCATTTGTGTGTACATAGTCAAAAAAAAATCTATGGTAAAATTTTATTATATTTTTTTCTTCAAAAAAATTAAAATGAGAGAAAGTATGTCAACGGTCAAATTGGTTGCTGTGAATGTCTTTGGTAATTTTTTTTTTGTTTTGTCATTTGAATGGCTTTGAGGAATGGTTTTTGAAAGAATGAGAAGCACACAAAAAAGGGAGAAAATGAAGGAGAAAAGATGACTTTCTTTTTTCTTGGGCTTCTTTTTTTTCTTGCTCCTTTCTTTATACAAGGATAAAGCACAGTTATGTGCATTTAATGATGACATGGTTGGGTGTACAGTACACACATATATAGTAGACACACACACACACGCAGAGAGATAAATGGAAACAGTCTACCAACCAAAGATCCTCTCATCTCCTCCATCCTCTTTTCTTTACGTCTCCTCAATCCTCACTTCCCTCACTGTTCAGGCAATGGCATTGCCGTTGGAGTTTGAGGAGAGGGAGGAGGGGGGGGGGAGTGTTTGTGTGTGGAGTTGAGAGTTGAAAGAGTAGGAACTAGGGAATATTCCCTTCATCCTTACAAGTCTATTAACTTACTTTTATTCCTGCTCCTTTTATTCCCTCCCATTCCCTCCAACTCTTTTCTCTTTCTCCTTTTCTCTTACATTCAACCATTAGAACCCATATCTACCAGAGTCTAGTGACTCGTTCATTCATCCTCATCCAAAGATCCTCTACTTTTTCTTTTCTCCTTTTTTTCTCAAGACTTGCAGAAATCTCTCTCTCTCTTTCCGTGTGTGCCTGGAAGCTTTCTCCGTTCTATGTGAAGGACACTTGCTAAAGTCATCAGCTAATGAATTGAAGGCATTTGTCGGACGAGGAAATGCCATCCTAGCCAAGATTTTCTCTTCTGTCTCATTCCCATACATTCCCTCTCATTCATATTCCACTCCATTCCATCTCCTCGAGAGTAAAAAAAATAAAGCTTTCCCTTTCTCCGCTTTCTCTCTCTCTATTTTTAAGAGGAAGAGAGAAAATCCTCTTATTAAGCAAATGGGCAGAGTGAAAGTAGAGAAGAGTTGTTTGCTGTCCGCATCTGCCTGAGAGTGAGACTGAGAAGCAGATGTATGTTCTGAAGATGTTGAGTAGAGATTGCCTAGACGACTTTAGTCGTACAGATCTGTACTTTTAACTCTCTCTCTCTCTCTAGGTTGTCCAAAACCACCCCACCCCATCCTGTGTATCATGTAGAACATGGTGAGCCTTATCTTGATGAGGCAACGCGTGTTATTCAAGCTACACTTTCTCTCTCTTTTTGCTTTCTCTCTAATCCCTCGTACGATCCTTCTCTCTCTCTCATGTTCATGTTGATGATGATGAGAATTGTAGGGGAATTTTATTCATTAAAACTCATGAATAACTCCCACCTCCACCACAACTCTGTTATTATTACAAATAGCCCTCCCCCCTCCTCCTCCGACAAGTTGAGAGAGAGAGAGTTTTCGAGTGCTTTTTGTTGGTGGTGGAAATATAGAAAATATTTAGGATTTTGAATTGTAGAGATGAAGGATTTTGATAAGAGATTAATTATGGGTTAAGATAGCCCCATGGTTTTAAATATCTTGCCCCAAAATTTGTTTTTCACTAAAATCCCCTTCCCATTTCCTCTTCCTCTCTCTCTCTCTCTACAGATAGAACAACACCCCCTCCATGGTTTTTCCGTATAGTTTAATGAGGAGTACTTGGTTTTGAACAGTAAAGTATTAATTAGATTGCACAAAAAAACCAAAGAGGAGAACCCCCCTCCCCTCCCCCCTCCTCCTCTTTTTACTTTTGCTACGCTCTTTGCCTCAAGCTCAAAACATATTTTCATTGGATTGGTAGTTGGAGTGAGAGTGAAATTTACATACGAATCATCATCAAGGATCAAAGTCTACATGGTATACATTTTTTACATGCAATCTTCTCTCTCTCTCTCTTTTCCGCTTCCCCTCACTCTCTGACTTTTTCTGACTAAAAATGAGAGAGTCTGGGACTGATAGGGAGCTGATGGATGAAACGAGGAATAGGATGAATGTGGAAAAAAACATTTTTTTTTCTTTTTTTTTTGGTGGGCTCTAGTGACGTTGTCTTGACTTTCTCTCTCTCTCTCTGTGGATAAATCATGACTTTTTTTTATATATCCTTGAGGAAATACAGATTAACTTGTGGGGTGGGGATTGGAGAGAAAGTCTATTTTTTCTCGTTTGTAAAGTTGCCTTGAGACAGAAGAAAAAAAATCATGTCATTTTTTTTTGTGGCTAAACTATTCCATGCTTCATTTATAAATAAATACAAGAGTATGTCTTTGTACAAAATACAGATTTTGTGTGGAGGGTATGGATTAAATAAAAAAAGAGAGAAAATATATAAATATGCATTTTATTCCGCCTCAATTGTCACACAATAAAAACAGAGTTATAGGAGAGAGAGAGAGAGAGAGGAAACATATTGAGAAAATCCCGGTACTCTCCTAATGTTCCCCCCTCTCAACTCTCTAATAGGTTTTTTTTCTGCATACGCAACATTGCTCATGGCTTCTCAACCTCTGTTACTTTCTTTTATATATATTTTCTCCAACATTTACATGTACTCTCTCTCAACTTGTACCATGGGGCCATGCATGGCTGGTTGCGTACAGCATAGGAAATGGGCGTTTTTTACTCTCTCAACAATTTCTACTCTTTTTTTTACTACTTGGTCATGTCAACCTCAGATGAAAAAAGTCTGTCGAACAGAGAGAGAGAGAGAGAGGGAGGAGAACAAGTTACATAAATGTCATTTGCAATCAGATAGCACTAGCACACACTATGACCTCCCTGACATGTCCTTGTCCCCCTCCACTTTATTTTATAAATGTAATTTTTACTATGTGATTTTATTTCCCAATTTTTTTTCAACCCCACTCCCCACTCCCCACTCTCTTTCTCTTTTTTTTGTAAATTTCTATGGTGGTCCATTCCATAATCTCATGAATTTACGTTTCCTCCCTCTTTTTATGCAGTTTTATGGTTGTACAGGGTCACGCATAATATTGTGGTACGAGTGGGAGACATTCCCTGATGTTGAAAATTTTGTGTTTTGTGTTTCGTGTGGAATTTAATTTGGGGTTTATGGAAGGAAGCATTTATTTTGATTTGGGTCAATTCAGAGGGAAATGAACAGGGTCGATTCAAAACCTTTTTGTGTCTTTTTGCTTTGTTTTCTTTTTTTTTGACAAAAAAAAATATTTTTGTTTTGAAAAAAAAACTTTTTTTTGTCGTGTCATCTGTCAAGATAAAGAGATGGTAATCCATCTAATTCTGTATAGTTTTTTGGGGGGTAGGGGGGTAAAAGATTGGGGATTGCATCAAGTTTGTAAAAAAAAAATAAATAGAGAAAGTTTGTATAGTATTTTATTTTGACATTCTTTTTTTTATGAGTTTTCTAAGAATGTTTGACATTTTATTGAAAATATTGTTTTGTCAATAAGCGAGAAAAAGTTGAAGAAAAAAAAAAGAGAAAGTCATTGTCCCATTTGAGTCTTTGGTTAGAGAGGAATGGAGAGATGATTTTTTTATAGCAATATTTTTATTGACACAAAAAATTGTATTGACCTAGGACAATAAAATTAAGTGTAGTAGTAAAATTTAAAATTAAATTTTGGACAATAAAAAAACAAACAATATTTTCTCCATGATGCACAGGACCCCAGTGAAAGGTTTTGTGGGACCCTGTGGAAAGTTGGAGAGGCTTTTGTGTGTATGGAGCCCCCCAAAATTCTCTCGTTCTTCTCAGGTTGTCGGAGCATATCGACCCGCCTCTCTCTCTCTCTCTGTCCCAGTGCTCTTGAGTCTTTGTACTCTCTGTGGCCCTCTTTAAAGATGCTTTTGGGATGAAAAAAGGAGAGAGAGAGAACTATCTCTCACGTTCAACCCATCTCTGACTCACATCTATTATGTCGTGTAATCTGTAACAACATTAGAAATATTAGCATGATTTACACTCGCTCAGCCTCCTACATTCATTATCCTAAAGTCCCTTTCACTTTCCCCATCCACCTTCATATCTCTCTCTCTCTCTCTCTCTCTCGTCTCATGTTTTATTTACTTTCTCTCACTTTCACTTTTGTAATATAAAAAAATGTATTCTCTCTCAAGAGAAAAAAAATTCGGGGAAAACGACCAGAAACTCCTTTGTTCAATTTAAAAGACTAGAAAAGTCCCACTGAGGAATCCCGAGAGAAGGAGGGGGATCATTTTTGAATGATGAGATTAAACAAGGACATTTCATGTACAGCGTAGAAAATAAAACAATGTTCCCCACCATGACTCTCTCTCTCTCTCTTTGTATATTGGGCAGTGTGACTGTACATTTATATATATACGTTGTGTTGTTGGAGCCTCGGGTTTGTTTTTCCGGGGCGGGTATCCACCCACACCCACACTCGGACTCGGATCCTTTTTCTTTCTTGAGCAGAAGGGAGCTGATATTATTTATTTCAAACTCAATTGCCCTCAAGTCATTGACCTGACAAGAAACATGGACGGATATTCATTCTCAACGGATTTATGACCAGTTCTTTGTTCTTTCTTTTTCAAGAAAAAAACAGAGAGCAAACGGAGAGAGAGAGAAAGCAAAGGGGAAAGTCATGAAGAAAATAGAATAAGGAGAAAAAAATACACACACAGAGAAAAAAAGACTCCCAGCCCCCATGATCAATAGCCATAATAGAGAATATGGCCCCACTCTCACTATCAAACTATTGGCTATTTCAAATAATGTTTTGTCTTTCAGCCAACTTAATACTCTGCCCAAAAAAAGGGGGGAGAAAATGAATAAAAATAGTATCAAATTGCCACCACTTGCTTTCCCTTTGCAATGTCAATTGAAATTGTTTTGGCAAGAAAAAAAAAATTGGAAACAAGGGAATTGAAGGAGGAGGATTAGATTGGAGAGAGAGAGACTTGGACGCTCATGAAGCCTCTCTCTCTCTCGTTCTATTTAAATAAACTGTAAATAAAGTTGGGAGAAGATTAATCTTTTTCTATATATACAGAAAAAAGAATAAATCTCGTAGAGAGAGAGAGAGAGAGTGGGTCCATACCATATAAAATTTATTGTATATATATACAAAGAGAGAATGGGACGAGTAGTAATAAAATACTGTCAAGGTGAGGCGGATGTTGCGACGACGTCCTCCTCTTTCACTTCTTCCCATTCCAAATTTTTTTCTCTGTGTGTTTATTTTTGTACATACCGTACATTCTGTGGGGTATCCATCTCCAACTTCCCAACAAAATTCCACAAGACTGAAGACTCGAGAATCATGGACATGAAAGAGAGAGAAAGTGAACATGTCATGTTCCCAGACTTGGTCTTGTTTCTCTTCATTCTCCATCCATCTAAATGTTGGAACAACAAAGCAGTGTTGGATTTTTTTTTAAAAAAAAAAAAGAAGAGAGAGAAAGTCTGGACGTTCAAATGGAGGTCTTCTTTCTTTTTTTTTGGGTTCTCGTGCCAAGGAAATTAACAAGAGAAAGGAAGAGACTCTTTTCTCTGTCCAAAAAAAAGAAGAGAAAGTATAAAAAAATGTATTAGGCGAGTAAAAGTCGTTGAGAGTGTAACAAGGAGGACTCCCAAAAACGTAGTGGATTTATGGCTAGGGCTGGTGTGGTACATTTGAGAGTCAGACAAAAAACGGAACAAAATGTAGGATCCCATCACCACAGCAACTGCCGTTAGAGGAGAACCTCAAAGAATCTCTTTCATTCACTGATACTACCTCTAAGACCTTACGAGCTAAACGAAAACCTTGTAATAATTTCCATCGTATCTTTCCTCCCACTTCTATCTCCTCTCACCATGTGAAAGTCGGAGAATGTGAGAACCATGTTGGTGTGAGGTTTAAGTAAGAAGAAGGAGAGAGAGAGGGAGAATAAAAAGAAGACGGCTTTGACTCCCCGTCTTTTTTTTCTTCTCCCTCTCAAGGCAAGACTTTGAGAATCAATTGAGAATTGAGTAGTCAATTTATATGGATAGAATTGAAAAGGAAGCGGAAGAGGTTGAGCGGATAAGAAGGAGAAAAGCAGGAGAGCCTGAGAGAGAGAGAGAGAGAGAGAGAGAGAGAGAGAGAAAGTACGTAGCTCCCAAGGATCATTATCTTTACCACACACCACATGGTCACAACCTTCAATCTACCCCTTCTTCCATTTTCCACACACATACAGAACACAGAGAGAGAGAGAGAGTGGCAGCAGCAAGAAGAGCTTCTTGGGTGAAAACTTTTTTTTTCTCCCTGTACAAAATGTGAAAGCAAGAGAGAGAGAGAGAAAGTCTGCTGGAGGCTATAGGAAGCACTTCTTGTTGGAGAAAGCTCAAGCTGAGACGAGCTAAGGAAGGAAGTAAAAGAGAGAGAGAAAAAAAAGAGAAAGTAGCGAGAGTAAATGACACAGAGAGAAATGTAGTAATGGTTTGTACTAGTGCAACTGTGTGAGACCAGGAGAGAGTGGCTACGGATAAAAATAAGGAACAAGTAAAAAGAGAGGGGGAACTAAAAAATGGTTAAATGTGTCGTAGATGGATGGAAGGGTTTCCACTACTGGAGGAAAAGAGAAAAAAGTTTGTACAAACTTGTCCAGAAGTTTTTTTTCTCTTCCTCTCTTTCTCCATGGATTTTATATGAAAAACCCCCTCCCCCTCTCTCTCAAATAGCCTGTACCTCGTATGTACCCCAATTTCTTTTCTTGACTCTCATCATCAATTTCCCAATTAGAATTTGTCCAACAACTAAACTCCATAGCCCCCTGCTACCTTTCTCTTCCTTTCTCTCTCTCTCTCGGCCATAGTGTCCTGGTTCGAGAAACACATGCTCAATGTGTATGAACTTCAATGTCCTTTTCTGTTAAGGGGGAAAGGAGATCACATGTGTGTGAGCACTAAAGTTAATCTTCAGTCCATGCTCCCCTTCTCTTTTTTACTTTCTCCTCGTCATGGGTTCAAGTATTTAATTTTCCCTTACTTTTCTTTTTTTTATTCTCTTGTTTTTATTCCTCTCCATCTTGTGTGAGTCTTGAGGATAAAAAAAAAACGTAATTAAAAGTGACCATTGGGTTCTCTCTCGTAGTCAATAATGTCATAACTTAAGTCACCAATTAAATTATATTAGAGATTACAGTCCTCTCTCTCTCTCTCTCTCTACACCAATCAAATCACATGACAGTCTTCAAGTGAAAGTCAAGAGAAAGGAGATGATGATGCAGTCTTGAGTTACTCTGAAAAATAATTGAATTAGACGCCTTTCCCCTCCTTTCCAACTTCTAGCTCATAAAAGTTAGTGAGTATATATAAAAAAAGGAGAGAGAAAAATGGATAAAAAGTCACGATTCTCATCTCCCCCCTCCTCCTCTCTCTCTCAACTTCTCGTCTCCAGTGCAAGTGGGACGGGAAAAAAAGTGAAAGTAGAGAGGGGGAGGGGGAGGAAAAGAGAAAAAGTTGGATTAAAGAATTGAAAAAAAATTTGGTCAACTGGACAAATGTGGACTGTCAATCACCTAGTCATCTCCATCTCTTTCATCTCCTTTCTCCATGAGATTGCTATGGTGGCTTTCTACTTTCTCCACATAAAAATGAGATGAGTTCTCTCTCTCTCTCCATCACAAACAAGGGATGACATGCTGTCTCCGTTGGGATGACTTGCCCGTTTTAATGTTGGACTGTGCGTGTCTCTTGCTTGTGCTTTTGGAATTGTCCGTTCCTTTTCTACTCACGAGTCACTTTAGCTGGGCGGAGGATTTGAGGAGGGGGAGGAAATTGTGAGGACATTTTGGAGAAAATGAGAAAATGAAAATGGTTAAGATGACTAGGCACTCTTTCAATGACTTGGACGATGACAGGGCGTCACTTTCTCCTTCATTTATTCTTTCTTTTTTTTCGTGTCCCTCTCTGCTCATGAATCACCATTCCCTTAATATAACTCACTCCATGCTATCCTTTTCCCCCTGCTGTTTCCGTCTTCGATGTGAATCTCGAGTGGGAGAAAATGGTGAAAGCATTTCAATTAGAATAATGACAGACAACATGACTCGAAGTCAAATTGAAAATCGGTGTAGTGAAATTACATTTTCAAACGTACAAGTTGATTTATGGAATTTTAATAATTTTTCTTTCAAAAAAATCATTTATTTTATCATATTTTATATTCACATTTTTTTTGACACAACACTTGACAACTCCCGTCAATTTTTTTTGTCATTAAAATAAAATTATAAAAAAAATTCTGTACATTTAAATTTGTACAATTAAAATGTAAAAAAATTAATTGGACACTTGTCCAAATGATTATAAAAAAAATAATTATTTAATATGTTGACTTTTTTTTCAACAAGTCAAATATTCGAGTGTCTTTTCATGTCAAACAAATGAGCAACAGTTTTTTTACAACTGAGAGGAGAAAACTGTTGGAGGTGAGAGTGAAAGTTATTAAAAAAAATTGAACAAGTTTTAAGTGTAAATGTTCTCCGTATAAATTACCATGTAGTTGACTTAGTTTTTAATCTTTGATTCGTGAGTTTACTTTTTATGCCAGTATAAAAAAGAGCTTCCCAGTCGTCCTCCATTTACATGGACATTTGCATAAAGTTGTTTTTTCGGCTCTTCTCCCTTTCTCCATCTCTCTCTCTCACATGCGTCATTGTGTGTTGGGCCGTGTAAAGACTTGATTTCATTTCTATTCGTGTGCTCTGCCGTTTCCCTCAGCCCATGAATCACCATTTGTTCGACGCCACGACAGAGAAAGCTGCCCCTTCCCAAGACTCGGAGAGTGGAGAAATGTAACAAGAAAAAAAGGGGGAAAGGAGAAAGCATTTCAATTAGAATAACGACAGAAAATATGATATGAGCCCAATTGTTGTTGATTTTTTTCCGCTTTCTCCATCTCCTTTTTCTTTCTTTCTCCACTCCACTTGAAAAATAGTGAGATATCTTACAATGTTTTCAAGAACAAGACATGTATATCAAATAATAAAAAAGAAAGTTGACGACTGTGGCAAGGGCATGCGCTCTAATTGTTTTTGTACAAAAGAAAGTAAAAAAAAGAGAAAGTTTTTTTTTTTGAAAGAGCAACAACGAATAAAAATGTTTTTTTTATTCGTTACTTTCCCCTCTTTCCTCTCTTTGACAACTATCTCACTTTCTCCCTTCCTGGCACTGAAAAACTGGCACAAAAAAGGGAGGTTGACTCTCGAGTTTTTTCATGTGATCTGGTGAGTATTTCATTGACATTTTTTTTCCGTTTGAATCTGTCCAAAGAAAAACCACTCGATTGGTGTTCAATCAAGAAAACATGTCTTGAAGATAAAAAAATACACTCTTCATCTATGTCATCTTGGCTGTCTTGTTCTCTTTTGCTATTTTTTTTTTAAAAAAAATTTGCTTTCTCTTTAAATAGTCAACACATTTCAATCACCTCTTAAAACTAATGAATGAATCAAATGAGAAAATTTATTTTTTGCATTCCTCTTAACTTTCGTCTCTAACGACTTTCTCCCACTGCAGACATGGAGAGAGAGAGAGAGAGAAACATGACAGGGACACAAGTTAAAAAGTTGTACGTGTAAAAGAGAAAGTGAAAGTAAGGGAGGGGATATGAAAAGGATGAGGAGCCAAGACGGGAGAAAACTTCCGGCAGAAAGTTGATGATGAGTTCAATTGCCATGAAATTGAAATGAAATAATGTTTACAGTGCCAGGAGGCAATGTCTGTGTGAAAGGTAGAACAGGAGAAAAGAGTCAATGTTGGCTTTGACTCAAGATGCCAAATGGACTTGTCTCTCTCTCTCTCTCTCTCTTGGGACATGATAGAGATAGAGTGAAAGTATAGCAAGAGAATTGGTCTTTCTTTCTGTGTGCTTTCCATGGCTGCTGTTACATTAAATAAATATTGGCTGTCCCCATGCCTTTCTGTCCACACTCACAAATTAACACTTGCTTTCTCCTCTTTTGTCTCTAATGTGATGCTCTAGAGAGAGAGAGAGAGCAAAAAAAGGAGAGAAAGTTTGGGTGGTAATAGACGGTTAGAAAAATATCCCTTGCACATTAATTTACTCAAAAGCTTCCTTCCTTTCTCTTCTATTATTTCAACCATTTTCTCTCTCTCCCCGGCCACACTAGCAAAACTAAAATTGTTGACCTGACCCTTTACCTTTTGATTTTTTCCCCTCTCTCTCTCTCTTGTGTGTGTTCTTTTTTGATCGTGTGTGGAAATTCAAATGCATCTCACATTTGGGGTAGCTGGGTTGGGGGATTGGGTAAATGGGTAAGTGAAAGTGTGTGTGGAGGACTGAGTCATGGGATCAAAGTTTGAGTCTAATCCGTTCATCTCTCTCCCCTGCCTTTCTCTTTATCTTTGCAATGAAATTGAATTAATTATGAGTTACTAGAAAGAAAGGGGATGGTGTGTTGAGAGAGAGTAAATTGTTCTGTCGCTTGGGTTTTATCCGCAACTCAGCTCTGAGTTATTGTCAGACTAACGATAAGTTGATTGAATTAATTCTCCGAAAATGTCATTAGCACAGACAGAATTTCACGAGAGGAAGAACAAGAAGGAAAAGTAAAGAGAGAGAGATGAGCTTTGGCATCTACTCATTACATTCCAATCTTCCTCTCTCTTCTTTTTCCCTTGGCTTACTTTCTATTGCCCGTACTTGCCCTCTTTGCCTATTTCCTCAAATTTCAAATCCCCCCTCCGTGTAAAATTCCTCCAAGTTTAAAGACTGAATGTTGAACCTGTTGTAAAATGTGAGGAGATGATGATGAAAATACAAAGCAAGAAAATGATTAGAGAGAATTGAAATGTCTACAAATTTGTACCCCTCCCTTCCTTTTCTCATCATCTCCCCCATGACTAATTGACTAATTAATTAATTAGCCCTCCCCCAGCTCATCTTTCTCTTTCTCTTTCAGCCAAAATATATTTTCTTGAAAACAAGGGAAAGGGAGAGACAAACAAAATGAAGGGAATTTTGAGATGGAGAACAAGAGGAAGAGTAAAGAAAATTTTGGGTGTTAAGAAAAGAAAAGTTATCATCATTTGTGTATTGTGAAATTTACACAATAGCATTTGAGCAACAAGAGCCCAGGACTCTGTGTGTACATATAACTACACACCTACTCTCTCTCTCTCTCTCGCCTCTTTACACTTGCAGCTTTCTCTTTTGAACAAAAAACATTGATTTCCTCCCTTTCACAACTAGCCTAGAGCTCCAACTTGCTTTCACTTTCTCTCCCTCCTCTCTCTCTCTGGCAATAGTTAGCCATTGTATTTTGAAGGCTTGGGAAATATGGCCTGATTCTGATTTTACTGTACGGCCGTTATGTCGAAATTTTGTTGTGTGTGTTTGAGAGTGGAGTAAGAGGCAAGAGGAGAAATTTAAGTAGAGGAAGAGAGAGCCTGAAACGACGTAACATTCGACTTTACGTCAGAAAAGCGAAAACACACGCGTCAATCCCTCTTCAAAATAAACTTTTCATAATAGAGACACAGCGGCAACTTTTGAAATGTGAATGGTGAA
The DNA here is from genome assembly GCA_034700945.1 of Arrhopalites spinosus. Taxonomy (NCBI): domain Eukaryota; kingdom Metazoa; phylum Arthropoda; class Collembola; order Symphypleona; family Arrhopalitidae; genus Arrhopalites; species Arrhopalites spinosus. Next base: position 13,151 of record JAQIVZ010001246.1, read on the forward strand.
ACTTGTTCAGTTTACTGTCGAGTCATCAACTTGGTTATATGCCCCCCCCTCCTTTCACAAAAGAGAGAAAGTAAGAGAGAACCCCACAGTTTCCATGTCCATCTCATCAACTTGTCTCTTCCACTTGATACACACAATTCACCAACTCCTACTTACCTAATTATTATACAAACGCACTGGGAATACAACCCTAAATCGAGGATAAAGGAGGAGGGGTACAACAACATCTCTCCATTTTATGTGAACCCCCCTCCCCACCCCTACACTCTAACACACACACACACATACACATCCTACAGTAGAATTAACTTTCTCTTTAATGGACTCGAGTTGAGTGGAGAGTTATCGAGATTGGGTGGGCTAAATGGGGTCATATCATCAGAACCCTCTTCCCCCAATTGCACTTGATTTGATTTCATCAATGAGGCAAAGACGAGAGAGAGGAGGAGGGGGGTAGTTTGTAGTTACATTTAATGGGATGATGGAAAAAGGGGATTGCCCATTAAGATTTTCTATTTTAATGGGAGTTTGTTTCATATAATTGTCAATTTGTTAATTGTGTAACGAGAGTAATTTTTAAGTGTTTATGTACAAACATGTCATGTATTTTTAGTAGTACATAGGCACAAGGCACTTGACACAAATTGTTTTTGACATTTTTAGTTAATGGCATCCTCACACAAATTTTAAATTTTAAAAACAAACATGGAAGGCCATTTAAATTTAATTTATGGGTACACTACAATTTTTAATTGATGTCGTAAAATTTCATTTATTTTATGTCCTACACATATTGTGTCAATTTATTGTTTTGTGTACAATTTGTACAATTAAAAATAACCGGTGTAGTTTAAAACTTAAAATGGTTAAATAATTTGTTCATTTAAATATTTACAGGCTATAATTCCTACACATACAATGAATCCGCCCATACTCCCCGAACTCAAGATGAGATTTTGAATGTGACGTACGAGGATGGTAAATGGAGTAAACCTTATTTTGATTGTGGAGGGGGGAACATTTGGATGATGACTTATACCGTCCCTTTTTTTGGCTACAAGGATGGCCATTATTTTTTTAAGTAAGTTTAATAATTTAAATTAAATATACTTTTTATTATCCGACATACTAATGATCCCACCTCCAAACTTTTTTTTTATTGTCCATAATTATTTTATATTACCATTCTCACCATCTCCCCTTCCCTTCTTAGTCTTAAGTCTCTTAACTACTTTATGCAAACTATTTTGGAGAAAGTAAATGAAGGGGGGTTGATAGTGGTTATAAAATGTATAAGATAATATAAAAAAAGAGTCTTATAGAAAGAGAATAGGCTAAATCCCCACTTTTCTCCTTCATTGCCCCCTTTAGACAAATACAAACTTTACTCAATTCATTTGGCTAAAGAAGGGAAAATGGAGAAAGGAGAAAGGTTCCTTTTTCGGATTCCCTCACATTTTAGATGGCTCAGTGAAGCTGGTCTCTCTCTCTCTCTGTTTGGGATGACAGGGACGAGATGGAACAAAAGCGTCAATTACTGAGGGAAAAAGAGGAGAGAGGTCTAGCACTCGTCCATGTGTACCGTCTTGCCAGTTTAGCTTAGTTGAGTTGAGTTTAGTTGATAGTCAAAGTGTATTGGAGATGCTTTGTTGGAGAAGAAGGGAAGATTGAGAGAGAGAGAGAGGGAGAGAGATGGAAGGAATGGATGATGAGCATGTCTTGAGTCTTTGGAACGGTTTTCTCTATTTTCTCAGTCCCGCGAGAATTTCAAGGAGTCCACAGGGACTTGGTGGAATGCGACTATCTTCGCTTATTTCCTCTCTGTACTCTCTCAACCGAAACTTGCCTCACACCCCCTCCCTCCCCACTTGCCAGTCGCCTAAAAAGCCTCCAGTTTCCACTTTTAGAAATCAATTCCTTCCAAGTCTTTACAATTCAATTTCCTTTTTTTTTCATACCTTCCCACACTCCCTTTCTCATCCTAAGCATAGTACAGCGTACACATAGTACAGTTTACTCTGTACCTCACCAAGAGACTCCAGTCTCTCTAGGCCCCCCCCCACTCTCTCTCTCTCTATTTTTTTCCCCTTTATCAACTAACTCTAACATACAATTTCAATATTCAACCAACTACAAGTTTCAAAGAAAAAAAAAATAGCAAGTCCAAAGTTTTTTTTATGTAGAGAGTAGAGAGAGAGAGAAAAAAAATAAAGAGAAAATAAGTGAAAGCAGCTTGTTGTTCATTTCTCCATCAGAAAAAAAGGAGAGAGAGACTCCATAAAAAGAGTATTTTGGATTGGGTTTGTTGTTAGAGGGCTAATAGTAGTGGTGAAAATTAGGAGAGAATTTTTTTTCCCCTTGTGTTGTGGTGGTTTGGGCTCTCTCATATATTTAATATCACATCACAATGTGACACCCGTTTCCGTCTCTCTCCCTTTTTTTGGCTAGTTGAGGAGGAAAAGAATACCCAGACGCAGAGCACACAGCCCTCGCTTCTGATCCACTTTTCTCTAAGTCTTTCAAGCCGCTCATGTAAAGGCCTCAAATAATAAATAATGATCCCCCTCTTTTGCCTTTGAGTTTGGAAACTATCTATGAAAACTATATGACGTTACAAAGAAGAGGAAAATCTTTTTTTTTCCAGTAGGAACCTCAAAAAACTAATGAAAACATGACTAAATTCTCTCATATAGCCAAAAACTTGCTCCCCTTGTATTTTTTTTTCTTTTTATACTCTTCAAAACAATTTTAAGCGACAAAGGGAACCGTTGAGTGAAAACTACCCAACACAAACTACCATCCTCTCTCTTCAATAACACAAGGAAATACCAAACTCTCTCTCTCTCTCGTACTTTCTCCCATACCATACTGCCAACGGATTACCTTTCCCTTTTTCTATTTTTTTTCTCTCTCTTCTCCCTTTACTTTCTCCAGCCCCCTCTATACCTCTCTTGGTTCATCTTATTTCTTCATGGCCCACTCGAAGAGTCCTCCAATTCTAACTGTTGGCATATGTGCAGAATTTTTTTGTGTCTAGAAATCCCTGGGGGTTAACTAAAGGGTCGGTTTGGTGGAAATATTCCTCTTGGATTCACCTTTTTCTCTCTCTCTCTCTCTTCTTACGCTCTTCTACTTTCTCCAAAGAATTTGCGAATATTTCAAACGAGTTTTTTTTGCCTACAAGACTCTCCCTTTCATTTTTCTCTTTTTCCTTTTTTTTGGTGGGGCTGAGTCTTGGAGCCTTGAGGAGTCTCTCTGTGTATTGAATATACACACAATCCAATCCATTTCAATCCAATCCAATCCCCTGTTTGTCTACCATACAAAGGACTTGAAAGGGAAGGGGAGGGGAAGAAAGTAAAAAGGGAAAAATCAAATTATTATGTAAATCAAGTAGAGCCAGCTTATTCCTTCCTCTTCTCCTTCCATTCCAAAGAATATTTGCACAGAGAGAGAGAGAGAGACAATGGAAATTGTTACAAAACTTGTATTAATTGGCTATGCGCTCTATTCTTTTTGACTCTAGTCAAAAAGCATTATGTCAACCCTATCTAGATTTTGTTGAAACTTGGAGACAGAGAGAGAGAGAGAGAGAGTCTGTTTGAAAATGATGATGATGTCAAATGATATGATAAAGTTTTTTGAGATGATACCCATTTTTTTTTAAAAAAAATCTTTTTTTTGTAGGGGTACAAGTGGAATCGATATCGATTTGAGAAGAGTTGACATCGATCAGTGTCCCCTTCCAGACAACTCAACTGAACTCAACATCTTTGCAGCCTCTGACAAATGCAAAAATTCTACCACCAAGGTAAACATAAACAATATATAATACAATACACATGTATGTATTTTCTTCTCCTAGTGTAACATATGTATGTATGTATATATAAATATATATAATGTGTATTTATAAGTATAATTTGTAAAACAAAAAAATAAAAGGGAATGTGAGACGAGGAGGACATTTTATCATGTGTAAAAAAAGGCATTGAAAAAGATTGAGGATTGTAATAGATGTATCGGAATGTAGAAATATTTTAGGAATGGTATGGGGGTACGTATGGGGAGGGGAGTATTTTCCAACATTTTTTTGTACCCTCTTAAAAAACGTAATGCTTCCAGGCCTCCAGGATGAGGACACACGAGCACAGCATTGAACAAAAGGCACAGAGAGAGAGTGTGTGAGTGAAAGTAGGCCATAAAAAGGATGGGGAAAGAGAATAGAGAAAGGTAAGGTCGGGACAAGGGAGAGAGGAATGGAGATGGAGTGTTGGTTGGTGCTTGGTGCGGGGGTTTCTTTTTTGAGGATGACTCTGAAAAATCGGTTTGTGCAAGCCTGGATGGCGGAAATACTTTTTTTTTTTACACACTTTCTCTCTACTCTTTCTACTCATGTACCATGGAAGATCTGTGTAGCCGCCAATGTAATCTTGCAAGGCGCCAATGTACATCATCACAAGCCGTCTCTCCCTTTTGTGCCTCTCCTTTCTCATTTTCATCTCCATGACTTTCTCTATAGAGGAAAGTCTCTTTCTCCATCCCATCCCGTTTGAAACAATTTTTTAACACAATTTAAAATGAGAGAGAGAGAGAGAGAGGGGGGGGGATGGAATTCATATACAGCTTCATTTCCTCATTGTACACATTCCCCCCCCCCCCACTTTTATACATTTTTTGTGCATGTCTGCACAATATTTTCAACACAATCAACGTATGTATTCACACTAGACAAATATGAAAACAAGCAAACTTTTCTTGTTTCCTCTCTTTCACTACTTTCTCCCTCAAAAAAGGGAGCTCTTATTTTTGACCACAATTGTTTTCATGGTTGAATGTGCATAATTTTTGCTTGTCTTTTTTGAGAAAATTTCCATTGCAAGTTTTTTTTTGTAGTCTGAGAGAGAAAGTAGAAGTAGAAAATAAGGAAAAGAAAAAGGGATCTGAGAAGCCATGAAAAGAGGGACTTTTGAGCCACGTGCAGTGAAATGGAGAGAGAAAGCCCAACCCAGAAATGGTTTTAATTAACGGCTATGGCTTTCCTCCTTGCGTGTCTAGCAAGTTAATGTGCAGTTCTAGCTAGTTTAAATTAAAACTCAGATTTTACTCTAATTTCCCTACACTCCCTTTCCATCCATACATATAGTCAACTCACACTTTCTCTTTTCTATCCATTTTCAATGGTTATGGCCCCCACAGCCTGCTCTCCCTTTCCCACTTTCTCCCTAGTCCTGTGTGGGCTTGGAGCCCACACACAGAGATACACCGGGAGAAACATATTTTTTTTACACAGAATTTTATTTTCCATCTGTTGCTGGAGTTGGAGCTGGAGCTGGAGCTTGAGCAAAGAGCGGGGTGGTGGCAAAAATATGAGACACATTGAAAATACTACAGAATTGGGTGGCATAGGGACTAATGGGTGGGTGCTGAGACCCCAAACTAATTTGTGAAATTTCCTTTCGTAAAGTGCAATAGCTAGAAAGAGAGAGAGAGAGACATAAATTATTTTAATTCAGCTCTTTCTTTACTTTCTCCTGTAGGCCCCCTGTAGTGAAGGCCGGGAGTTTAATATTTACATTTATTTTCTCTCTCTCTTTTCATAGCCACATTTTACTTTTCAGTAATCGTCTTTAGGAAGGCACTCAATCAATCACAGGCCCAAATATATATATAGAGAGAGAGGGGGGACCACTCATCTCTTATTTCTATGGGCTTTATGTAACTTTCATATGGTAATCTGAGTGATTTTAACATGATAATTGCCATTAATGCTGTCTAAAAAGGCGACCAACCATGTCCATGGGGGTAGAACATGTTTTTTCATATGGAGATAAAAAAATGGAGGGAAACTAAATAAAAAAAATTGGCTAAAAAAGTGTAACATGTTTGTTTCTTGTTTTTTTTCTTGCAGTGCATTCCTATCAAGGGATTGGGATTTCGACGTGGGAGCTACCGATGTGAGTGCCAAGTGGGTTTTTATTTCCCCAATGTTTCGTCACTCCTCAAGTACTTCAACGGGTCGCTTATAGAGGAGGAATATGAGAAGAAACTCATGGTGAGTTGCATCATCTAAACATTTTTATCCCCCCCATCCCATCTATAGATACTCTCCTCCTCTCCTGTATAGACGTACAGGGTAACACAAAAAAAAGAAGTAAAAAAACAGATAGATTCCTCTACTTTTTTTTCACACTCGTTCATCCTCGTAAATATTGCCTTTTTTCTCCCTCTCCGTAGACCCTAACACTCCCATTACCATTGTTATTTCATGTCTAAAGTGTAGACAGGAGAGAGGGAGAAAAAAATGGGGAAAATGTCGGGGAGTTGAATTGACAAAAAGGGGGGAAAAACCTCTTAAGGAAATAGAAGAGACTAGTATGTATGTACGTACATACATAGAAAAAATCTGTGGCAAGGCTTGGTGGACTTGTTGTTGTTGTGTCCTTACCATTTGCCATTGTCGACATGGTGTGTTGCATCTTACACTTGTCTTGTACAGTGTATGTAAGAACTAGGAAAAATACACGAAGAAAAAAAAACTTTTACATACTTTCACTTTCTTTCCCCATACACAAAAAAAAGAAGCTAAGCCTCCCACGGCCCTTATGGCGCGTCTCCAAGTCTCATGAAAAATAGGCAAATAATGAAAAAAAAGAGAAAAGCTTCTGATTCATCAGCTTGTTGTCATTCCACATTGAGAGGCTTTTCTCCTTTCCCTTTCGCAAGGATGAAGGAGGTAGAGGAGGAGAATAAAAGCTGGTACTTTTACTCCATTTTGTCCTTGTAAAAAAAGAGGGGGGGGAGAAAGAGAGACGACAAAAAGGCATCTTTGAAATTAGTCAATTTGGGACTGAACAGTCCGCAAACTCAGAAACAAACTCTCTCTTTTTTTTGTGTGTGTGTGCCATTGAATTACTAGACGGTTAGGAAATCAGAGTCCATTACTTGAAATTTTTTTTTGGCTTTTTTTTCCTTTTCAATGCGCATTAACAAAAATGAGTTTTATAGGGGGGAACGAGAGGGAAAATGTGGCCCTTGTATGGAGGAATTTTTTCCTTGTTTTTTTCATAGGACCACAAATCCTTATTTTAGCTTCTATGATATGTAAAACCAAGCTAAAAAAAGAGGCGCCTCACACCCCTAAAAACTGCATTCTGTTGCACACAAGTAAAGACTTTCTCCTCTCTTGTACTTGGGTCTTATAGTTCCTACACATGTTCCCCTCATTTATACTCCCCCCTTACTTTCCCCGTCTCCTCCTTTTCTTTTTCTCTCTCTCTCTGTGTGAAATCTCCGTTGGGTCGTTGGGTTGTAACTCAAAAAAAATGGAAAGAAATGAAATGAGAAATGATCTCTATTTTTTCCGACTCAGACTTTCCCTTTTCTTCATAGAGTAAAAGTAAAAAAGAAAGTGATATAGTCAACGCGGAGAGATAAGACTAACGAGAGAGAAAATAGTAGAGCCAGCTTTTCCCTCCTTTTCTCTGTCTGTAAAAAAACCAAAGCCATTCATTAGAGAGAAAGTTAACTTTAACTTTCTCTCTCACACATTCTACAGTTTGGTTAGAAAAATATAACATGTATGTGGTGCAGTGCAGTTTTTTTGTCTCCATTTGAGAGAGAGAGAGAGAAAGACAAGATTTTCATTTCATCTGATGTGAATTCAAGTTGATTTAAGACTCAGAAATATGTTCATGACCCACTGTCCCATCCTATCTCTGTCCCTGTGTGTGTCTTTTTACATGAGAGAATATGATTTGAATTATTTAATAAAACTTTCTCATTTTTTTTATCTCACTTTTCTCTTTCCACTCTAGAACGTCGTGTCACTCTATGACGACGAGTCGGCCTTTGAGTGTCTCCGATGTCCTATTGGTTGTGATTTTTGTGAGGATGACCGACCCTGTGTTGTCACTTTAAATTGGCTTATGCGGTCCGCCATCGTTATTTTACAGAGTGCTATAATTGCCATGCTGCCTATTGTCGGTCTATTCACGTGGAAATATTCGGACGTCAAGGTAATTCAAAAATTTTTATCTTAATAAATTGTAATTTTTTAAAACCTCATGAATTTTTTTTTGTCTAGTCTTGAACTCTAAATTGTATTTAGTGTAGTGTATATTTTATAGTTTCCATTATGTAGTTTAGTTTTGAAAATGTAATCACGGATGTGAAAATTTAGGGGAGGATGCATCCTCTTTTACTGTGCTCCTAATTTTTATTTGTCTTTTCACTTTACCCTTTTCTACTTGGAAAGGTTTCAAGATATAAATGAGTTATGTTCTTCGCTTGGTTTCCTTCCTTTCGGCTCATGGTTTTGACTAGGATAATCTTTCGATTGCCATTGCCACTACCAGCTCTCTCTCTCCCCCTCCTCCCTTCTCCCACTAAAAAAGAGACTCTCGTCATCCCCGCTCTCTCTCTCCTCTTCTTGTGTAAGACCTCGGGATTGTGTGACAGGGAACATGAAGGCTGTCAGACAAAACTAGCTTCACAAGACATGCAGCCAACCAAACCCAAACCTTGCCAAAGCCAGCATCTGCATTTATTCCATCACATTCAACCAAATATTCACAAAACCTCTTTTTTTTATATGAGCCCCTTCTCTATTCCTCATTCCAACCACTAGTCTCCCCACTGCCAAACTCTCCCCCTCCTTTTCCTCTCATCTGTCACCAGCACACACTTTGACAGTCAGACGTACACCACCGCCGCATTTTGTGGTCCCCTCTCTCCCTTTCTCTTTTTATAGTCTACCGCTATTTCTATTCTACAAGGACCAAAAAAAGAATTTTTTTTTTCTTCTTTTGGTGTTCAATCCCATTGACATGATGACCTTTTGCTCTGATTTCTTTTTTTGTATCTGTAGTGTGTTGAATTTTTTGTACAATGTAGAATGATAACATTTTGGTCTTTTTTAGGTTGTCCGAGCAGCCAGTCCTGTCCTTCTGCGTTTCATCGTCCTTGGTGCTTTCTTCATTTATTGCACAGTAAGACTAGACAATTTTCTGCGATTTGTTGTAAAGAGTTTTTTTTGGGAAATAAATTTTGTATGTATGTATATATACATACATACACGTAAATGAATTTCCTTATCTCCCTTGTGCATCGTCACGTGTGGCGGTGGGGAAGAGATAGGGACTTGTTATTTTTAAGGAGAAAAGAGGGAAAAAAGGGACTTTCTCCTTGTGAATATTTTATTTCATCTTACATTCTAAATCCTTTTACTCCAGTCTTTTCTCCTTGGGCTATCTAGAAAACTGGTGAAAGTATTTTTTTTTTGGGGGGGGGGGGGTCTTGGGTCTTTGGTTCTTGAAGACTGTGTAGAAATTTTCATTTTTTATGTGGGATAATAATTTATTTAATATAAAAAAAACCATGAGATGATTACCTTGAGCTAAAGGAATTTGGCTCATGTTATTTTTTTCTCTTGACTTTTTAAAAGACATAAAAAATTCAATTTTACATGACTAATTACAAATTATTACTAATAGCTTTCATTCACTATTTTTTTAACTTTGTTTAGAAATTTAGAAAGTTTTTGAGAGAAAGGAGGGAAATTTTTTTTTTTTGTTAATTTATGTGGAATAATAAATTAAACTTTATGATTATTTTCACCCCTTTACAAAATATTTTTCATTTTCTTGCAGATTTTAGTCATGTACCCCTCGCCATCCTTGATCACTTGTACACTCCGTGTATGGTTGAGAGAAATTGGGTTTTCTTTGGCTTATGGTGCACTGATGCTGAAAACGTGGAGGTGAGTTTCTCTCTCTCTCTCTCTTTCTCTCTCTCTTTAAGTTGTAACTTTGGGCGAGTTTTAAAGGTTTTTCTAGATTTCTTGATACTTTTTTTTATTTTATGGAGTGAGTCTATGTTGTGGCAAGTACGTTCCTAGTAGTAGAAAATTTCATGGTTCATCATGGGATTTTGATTCATTTTTTATTTATTTCTCTCCCTCTCCACTTCCTCCACATTCTCCCCATACTTTTACTTTTTTTTCTCTGGAGAAAGCGAAAGACTTGAAATTTGTAGATGTAGACCACCAACAAGGAATTTTCTCCTCGTTCTCTCTCTCTCTCTCTCTCTGTTTGGCGTCCGCCTGCAAGATTGAAATTACTTGGGTCTTGGTTCCAACATTTTTATACTCGTCGTATACTACCACTTACAAGGATCCTCAGGTTTCTTTTTTTTATATTTTTTTTTCGTGTTCCATTTGCTCTTTACCTTCTTTTTTGTGTGTACTTTTACCCAAATCCCTTGTCACAAAAAAAACCAAGACCCAGAACCAGAGTCATGGCATGGCTAGCAAGTGTCATGAAATGAATGAGATGGAATGATACGAGACAGATTGGGGAATTTGAAGACCCATTTGAATTCCTTGAATAATTCAAATGACTTTCTCTTACTTTCATCTTCTTTTACATTCTACACACTCTTTTTTTTTGGGTGAATATGTAGACAGAGAGAGAAAGTAGACACAGAGAGAGAGAGATGGGTAAAAAACGCGGGATGGAGGATCCCGTGGTTGTTCTACTGGGGAAAGTAGGAGAAAACTAGTGAATCCCTCACTTTCTATTTCTTCCTTATTTTTTTTTACTTTCTCCTCTCTCCCTTTATTTCTTCTACTCCTTTGACACTTTCAATCGCTTGGATAAATAGCTACTTTCTATGCTGTACAAGAAAAGGAAGCCTTTATCAACTCTGAAAATAGTCTCTCTCTCTCTCCATTCTTTTCAATCTTTTCAAGAATTGAGAGACTATATATCCTATATGACTATTCCTTCATTCAAACAAATCTTATTCCTACAACCGTTCTCCACTATTACAATTTTCTTCTTCTCCTCCTCCTCCTCTTACTAGAGATCCCATTTAGTTACTCCAAATTACTAGCACCCCGTCTTCTTTTCCTCATCATTTTGAATTCATTCGAATTGAATTGAATGGCTCAAATAAGTCTTTCCACCATCTTCCCCGCTTTCTCTCTGTCTCTTTTTCTCTATATTTCTCTTTTGATTGCAACTTTCCCTTTGATCCAAAGGGAAAGGCTAATTATTGTACCCTCAGGCCTGGAGTTTACTTCCTCCTTCTATTTTTTTTCTTCCTTACTTTCTTTTTTTTCTTTTGTATTCACAAGCTTTCTATCTTTTTTCTCAATGGTTCAGATAATATCTCAACTTTTCATTGTTTCATCAAAAAAATTCAACACCCGCCATCCCTTCTTTCCCTTTCCCTTTCCATTTAATTTTTTTTTTATGTTAAAAATTCTTTACTTTCTCTTTTTTCTTGAATGTTTTGTGTGCGAGAGGAATTTCCATATCTGATGTAATTAACATGTCAAAAGACTTGACATTTTTTTTTGAATTAAATTTTTTCTCGCTGTATTGATTTTTTTATATAAAGTTTTCTTCATTTAATTTTAATAAAAATTTCTTCACTTTCTCTTTTGTCCCTTTTTCTCAAAATAAAAAAAACACACAAGGATCTCTGTCATATTTCGTGTACGATCAGCCAAGGCAGTTAAAATAACTGATTTGGATTTAATGAAGAGACTTGGAATTATTGTCAGTATGTTCACTGCTCTTTTAGTCATTCGTACTCTTGTGGTAAGTAAACTATTTAATTTATTTTTGTTTGTTGTTAAAAACAATTTTTTTTGTTAAATATTTAATTATAATTAATTAAAAAAACAAATTCCGAGAAAATATGAAGATAATTTAAAATTGTTTCCTTTTGTTCTAAAAATTCTTGTCATTTTTTTTCTTGTTGTTGAGTACAGGCTCCCCCAATTTCCATAGTGAGTCTGACCGCAGATGACTTGAAGGCCTGGCTCTGTAAGAGTGACTGGTGGGACCATTCGTTCACGATCAGTAAGTCAAAAAATAAATTTTCTCTTTTTCGTCCTTTATCTTCTTTTCTCCAACTTTCTCCGCTCTCTGTCCCGTCTCTCCCAACTAAAATCTTGGGGAGGCGGGAGAGATGTGTGTGCCATGTTTGAGTTGAGTTCAGTTTTTATGTAAATATAATTAATATTGTGCTCTACTTTTTCAATCTAACTTGTTGAACTAACAATAAGACAGCTTAATCTGATTTCATGGAACACGACAGACTGAGGCTGTGAGCTTAGACTGTGAAAAGCAAAGAAATGAGAGAGAGAGAGAGTGGAGAGTAGGAGGGAGGGGTGGGGGAGGGGAGCGTCCATAGAAAAATAAATTTAAATTTTCCTTGTAGAGAAAATTAATGTGAAACTTTAATATAAAAACCCCGCTGATCTCCATTTCTAGATTTTGTAGGCTGTGGCCCCCGCTTTTTTTTCTTTTCCTTGCAAGGGGGCAATGTTCACAAGAAATAAAGAGAACTGGAGGAAGCTCTTCCATTTTCATCTATTCCTAGATCTATCCCTACCCCTGGCTCTGGCTCTAGCCAGCTCTGACTTTACTTTAGATCGGCTCAACTCATTTTGCTTTTACTTTTAGATTGCTTATTGTTGTTGGGACGGCTGGCGGTGGACTGGGATCTACAGGAGACTTTCTCCGCCCTGTGGACATGGCCACCCAGACAGTGATAGGGAGAGTGTGTATGTAGTTGTTCAAAAAAAGCCTCTGAGCAATTTTTGTAGAAATATATACTTTTGAAATCTCCCTCCTTCCCTTCCTCTCGTCTTTAGACAGAACTGTTCAGCTGGCTAATCTTAATGCAGGGTTTAAATGGTAACCAGGTTAATCCTTTACCAGGGAAATCAATTTGAGTTGGCCTCCCTCTCCCTTATCTTCCCTTCATGCTGATTCCTTCTGGGGCCTTCCTCTCTTTTTTCCTTAGATTGGACTTGGTTCAATAACTAAATCCTCCCTCTTGCTCTTTTTACAACCATAGCCACTTTCTCTCTTGAGAAGAAAAGTGTGGGCTCTCTCTCTCTCTCTCTGTTTGTGTTGTGTGAGACGAAATGGGATGAGATGGGAGGGAGCAGCTTATTTAATTTTTTCCCTCTCTCTCTCTCTTCTTCTTCTTAAGCCAGCCACCACTTCAACTTGTAATTTTCATTAAGAATGACGTCCTATCTTTTCTAACAACCTTCGTCATCTTCATCTCAACAAGATTATAGAAGTGCCATCATGTAGAATACAAACATGAATTTTGTAAATGGAACGAGCTGGAAACCTTGTTTTTGAGAGAGAAAGCCTTATCCTGCATCTGTTTTGTTTTGTTTTTTTTTTAAAAAAAAAAATGAGGACAAGAATTCCCCTCAGGGAATTTTTTTTTACAAGCCAAGTCAACTCCACAAGTCCACTTTCTCTCCTTTTGGTCATCTTAGTCTTTTCACCTTTTCATCAGTTCCAAGAAAAAAATCAAGACAGTCCTTTTGTCAAGCTTGAAGGAGGAGGAGAAAGAACAAGAAGATGGGGAAAAGGAAGAGGTTCAAGTATAAAAAAAGAAGCTTCTTATTACTCTTCCTCTTAGACTCAAGTCCTCTCCATGCCTTACAACATCCCATCAATCTTCTTACCCAAAATCCTAGGCTAAAACTAATACCCTGCCTTATGGGTATCTCAACAAGCTCCTCCTCCTCTTGTTCTTCCTCTCTCTTTTTTTTTATTCACATGGAAATATAAAATGTATTCAATCTTCACGTCACATCAATTGTAACCATGACTCAACAACAAGAGAAAGTAGAAAAAAAAGGAAGAGAGTTTTTTGAAAAACATGAAAAAAATGGGGGGAATGTTTGGGAAAGAGAACAAGTCAAATTTTATAGAGTCAAATTTCACTCTCTATGAAAATTTCATTTTCACTTTGAGTTTTATTGTCTTACCCCAGGCTCCCATGTTTGAGCGATGTGTCTGAGTGTGCTGGGTGGGGATATGGGGAGGGGAAAAAGAAGAAAGCTGGAAGGAAGTCAGTACAAATTGCCTTCCTCTCTTCAAACTCTTTTCAGCCTTTCTTGTGCTAGAAACACATTTGGAGCTATGCAAACAACAGTCGTCTTCGCCCCTTTTTGTAACTTTCTCTCTCTCTCTCTCCATTCTCAGCTCTGATTGTGCCATGTGATATTTGAAGAGAGAGAAGACGAGAGAGCAACAGAAGCCGGAATTCCTGTCTGTAGTATATAAAGTCCTGTCTCCCCACATGGCACTACTTTCGTCACTAGATTTCCTTGCCATCCCTCACAATCCCACTGACAGTCTCCCCATAGAGTCACAGTCAACCAAGTTAGAGTATTAAGTGACAGTGGTACATAGTGTTTGCAATTTGTTGACACAATGTTTCTACCCCTCACACACCTCCCCCCTCCACATATATATATGTACACAAAGTCAATTCTCTCTTTGTACCAAAAAAAAATCCTCCTTTTCATTCCACTTTCATTTCCCCCCTCACTTTCTCCACACAGTCACCATACACCAGACTTGTACGTAATGCTTAGAGAGAAAGAAGACTTTCACTTGGACTGGGTGAGACTTGTTGTCTTGCTGTTTGGGAGTCGTTGAGACGTGACCGTGGGCCATGGGGAAGGAAATCATTAGAAAACTCTGTTCAACTTTACTCCTCGTTTCTTAATTGGCCAATGTAATGAAGAGAAAGTTGACTTGTTGTTCACAGCACATGCACCTTTTTCACTATGGTCTCTCTCTATATATGCAGGGCCATTCAATTGACTCAGCAAGACGTGACATTCTATTCCATTTCCCTTTCTCTCTCTCTCTTGTCTTTTTTCTCCTTCTATTAACGCCCGCACACATTCCACTCAATTCTAGTTTTCCCCATTTCCCTATACGACGATACGAAAGTTGTATGTAAAAAGTAGTTTTTTTGGGGGTGGGGGGGGGGGGAACCCCAGCACTCAATTTTCATGTACGGTCCCCCTTCACAAGAGAAAATTTCTAAACTAGACTAACTAGGCTTTTGGCCCCTAATTATACTTTTCTCTCCTTTCTCTTCACTAAAGCTCTTTTCCCTAGACAAACTCTCTCTCTCTCTCTCTCTCTCAACTTGTCCAACTTTCATAGTCCAAATGTTTTTGACATTGTTCAAAGTCACCCCCTCTCGTCCTCTCTCACTGTGTAGTGCTTGCAATGTCGAACAAATGAAATCCTTCTTGGATTAGTCTTCTCTCTCTCTCTCTCTTATAATTCTCTCATTTTATTACAATGTACATATGTACATGAATTATCAAGAGAATTATAAAAGCCATCCCAGTCAATTCATAATTGCCGTACTTTCTCTTACTATGTCGACCAGAGAGAGAGAGAGACTAGGGAAAGTGGAGAGGGGGGGGGGGTGTGTGATAAAAATGCGTTAGTGATTATAAACATAATGGTGATGAAGGCGTTTGTATGATCTCATGAAAATGACAGGAATAGCATGACCAACGAGTTTAGTGTTGGCAGCTCAAAATGGCGAATAAAAATGACACATGATTGAGTGGCAAAGGAAAAGAGAAAGTACAGGAAAAAGCGGAAGATAGGAGAGAGAGAGTCTTGAAAATAGGAGGATGAGGAGGGGGGGAGGGATAAATTAAAAGTTGTGGAACTTGTTGAAACTTGTGTTCTACTCTGTGTACTTTTTCTCCATCAATAATTTAGTCAGTCAGCAGCACACTTGTGTGTGCCATGCCATCATCTTCATCATAATTAGTTTTCATCCACTCGCCTCTCATCTCAATCTCAATCTTCCTTTCTTTATCCCCCCTCCATCCCACCACCTCATCTCTATTTTTGGAAGAGTCCTAATAATAATAACAATAGACTTACTTTTATACTGTACCTTTAATCTTCAATTAAAATATGAGTTAAAGTTATGAGCGAGAGTGGAGCTGTATACATTTTTAGTTGATAAATTAATAGGAAAGCACACAATTAAATTTAAGATGGGACATAAAATGGGAGGAATTAAGTTAATTAATTAAAAATTTAATATTTTTTTTGTGTTCCTTTTAAAAATAAATAG
Source organism: Arrhopalites spinosus (assembly GCA_034700945.1). Lineage (NCBI taxonomy): Eukaryota > Metazoa > Arthropoda > Collembola > Symphypleona > Arrhopalitidae > Arrhopalites > Arrhopalites spinosus. The sequence continues at coordinate 29,096 of JAQIVZ010001246.1, forward strand.
TGGAGCTTATGCTGTTAGTATGGGGGATTCGACTTTGTATTGTTGTGAGGAAGGCCCCATCAGAATTCAATGAGAGCAAATTTATCTCACTGGCCATCTACAACGAATTCCTTCTCTCTGTCTTTCTCAACATTTCAATGTAAGTTTTAAAAAAAATTAACATTTTTTTATGCACCTTTGGTTTTTGCAACTCTATTCACTTAACTCCATTTGACCTCATCATTTTGAATACAAAAAGTTTTTTTTTATTATATTTTTTTTGTGTTCATCTTTTTTATTCATGACCTTCCCCTTTGGTTTTCTTTTTATTCTCTTTCATCGCTCATAGTCACGTAGCTCGTAGCTACAAAGAGATTTAAAGATTCTTTTTTTTTCAAAGTTAAGAATCAATAATTTTTAACTCTCTTTGGGAAAAAAGGCTTCAAAGGCATATAATACGTGTGTGTGTGTGTGTAAAAGTAACGGGTAAAAAAAATGTCTACCCTTGGATATTTTTTTTTCAAAGAATTTACTTTGAAAAATTGTCTCTTTGTTTTTTCCCCCATTTATTTCAAGAGAAAAGTAGCTACACAATTTTTTTTCCTCTCTTCGCTTTCACCATTGAAAAAAAGAGAATGTGTGGGTGAAAGTACATCACACACCTTTGGCTGATGAGGGATAGGCACGCGGAAAAAAGGGGAAAGTTTGTGGTCCATTTAAAACTCTGTGAGAAGGCGTTGGAGTCGAAAGAGAAAGTAGAGAAAGGACCTTGAGATTTTTTTTTCTCCCTGTTTTATTTTTTGATGAAAGAGAATGGACACACTTGGACTGGTCCATGGGTGTTCACTGTCTAACCCGCATCACCCTTGTTTTTTTCTGCACACTTTTTACGAGACGGGATGATCGATTGATAGAGTGACAGTAAAAGTGCTGTCTGTGTGTTGGTTGGGTTGTCTCTGATCACAAATCACAATCTGTACAAAATGTTCCATTTGGGATTGAGAGGATGCTGTGATATTTGATACTTTTTTTTATGTCCCCCAGGTTATTCCTCCAGTCACCTGCCAATCCAGGTAAGAAACAAAAAAAAACTCCTAGCAAAAAAAAGACGGCAATTTTTTATATGTGTGATTTATGAAGAGAAAGTTGTTAAATAAAGTTTTTTCTATGGAAGGATAATATGGGGGTAAAAAAAGTATAATTTTTATTATTATTCTTGATACAGATTTACTCTACATAATTTTTTTTTGTCACGTCCAACTCACAATGACACTCCTCCTCTGTCTCATTTTCGGTTCAAAAGTAAGTTGTCTAATAAAAAAAAACTTGTAACTTGTACTGGGGGGGGAGATGACAGTCTAAAGTTGAACTCATGAATAATTAATGATGAGGGCCAAAAAAAGAGAGAAAGATAAAAAAAAGAAAATTTCTCATTACAAAATCTTTCTCTCTTTTTTTTGGTTCTGTTGAATTTGAAAATAAAAAATGTAAAACTGTCATGTATAGGCTTACATGGTATTTCGGGGACATGGCAAAGGAAATTTTTCAGAGGACACGAGGGTGCCCACCTTCATTAGTAAAAGTCGGTCTGGAGGACAGAAGGCGAAACAGGCAAGCGGGCACAATTCAACGACGGGCGTACACTCCTCCTCGACCAGTCATGACCCCAACTTTAACAACTCACGCTTGTCAGAGGATGTACAGGTACGCCCCAAATTTTTGTACCTTTCTCCATCTCCTAAAAAGTAGAAACTAAAAAGTAAAAAGTAAGAGAGAGAGAGAGAGAGAGAGAGAGAGAGAGTGACATTCAATTGAATGAAGTGAAAGTACGTCACAAAGAATTTATTCCTAGTTCTCAGTCCTCATACTTTCTATAGATAGGAGAGCTTTTGCTAGTTTTTTCAAAGAGAAGAGAATTTATATGACACAACTTTTTTTTCAGAGAATATTTTTTGACTCATGTTTGATCTAAAAAACACCAGACTTGAGTGTCCTCCCTCTCTCTCTTTCATTCCTTTACTTTTTACCAATCAATTCCTGCTACTCTTTATCCCTCATATTGCTCATGACATGGACATGAAAGATCAATCGATTAGTCATAGGCAAAAGAAAGAATCTTTTTTTCATTTATTTGAGCCACTCAAAGTAAAAAGTAAAAAAAAATACTCCTTGACCCCAAAACTTTATCGTCTATCTCTAAAAAAAATCCTTAAGTAACTCCTAACCCTTTACTTTGACCCCCCTCTCTCTCTTTCTGTATTTCTCAATTTAAAAAAAGGAGAAAGTTGTACTCCTGAGTACTCTTTTCTTATTATTGAAAAAAAAAGAAACTCGTAGTAGTCAATTTATTCTAAACTTTTACTTTTTTTTCTTTTGTTGAGAAAATTTAACTCAATTTATTTTTTTTTTCTCTATTTTGTGAAAATCATCTCTCCTCCCTCCTCTCTCCATTCTCCTTTTCTTTGAAATGAGAATCAGAGAGAGAGAGTTTGTGACAAATTAAATTAAATTAGGAAAAGGAATTTTTTTTGTTGACAACAAAAAAAAAAGAAAAAGAAAGTTTTGGGGTCAAATTTTATGGGTCATTTAAAATTCATTGGGATTGCTCAAATGAATTCGTGTTTCATTTGAAGGTTTCCAAAAAAAGAGAAAAAAAAATAAGGAGAAATTCACTACGTGACGTCACGTACACACACAAAAAAAATAGTGAAAGTAGAGAGTAATTTTTTTAAAAAAATGCACTCAACCTTGTATTACATGGAGAGAGAGAGAGAGAGAAATATGATTTTCAGTGGATGTGAGCAATTGAAAGAGAGAGAGAGAGAGAGAGAGAGAAAGTATACAAGAAATAAACGAGAAATGGAATTGATAGATCTCCCAGATGTTTCTTTCTTTAGGAAATGGAAGGAAACGACGAAGAGAGAAGGAGGAGGAAGAGTAGAACTAGATTTAGATAAGAAGGAGGGGGAAGGGGGAGGGAGGGGAAGAAGAAAAACAGGAAGGAGAAAATGGATAGGGAATTGAGAGTAAATTGGAGAGATTGGCAAAAGGAAAAAGGAGATGAAAGAAGGAATGTGTGTGCTTATTGCTTGTTAAGCTCCCAAATTGAACATGATGATGGAGGAATGCATCTTGTTGCCAAAATTGCTTGCCCCATTTACTCAGGTTAGAACCCTCGGTGACTATGGAAGGTAACAAGAAGATACAGAGAGAGAGAGAGAGGGAGACAACTTTTTCTTAAATGTCCACAAGGGAAGATGAGAAATCTGAGAGAGAGAGAGAGTGAGACTCTTGAAGAAGATTGTCATCATCTTTATCTCCTCTCGTCTTGCTCCCGTTCTCATTTGATAGTTTGAAAAGTAGGGGAAGGTAGTTGGAAAGAGAAGAGGAGGAGGGGGAATATAATATGAGATGGGGAATTGAATTTAAAGATTTAAATTTAAGGATTCCATTATGTATAAACTTGTAAATGGATTTTCTTGTCTGTGTATGTCTACACCCCTCCCCAGGAGGAATTCCGGAGACTCTACTATCAACTCGAGGAATTGAAGGAACGGAATATGAGACTCGGTAATCGACATCTTGTTGCCAAAATTAAAGCCATGCAAGACGCCGCCGACAATATTTGGACGGGTCCAATGGGAATGCCACCTGGAACTAATGAGCGTAGTGGACAAGGTGGACCAGAATTATTGCAAGTTCAAGGGCTCACACAAGGCTCGAGTCCTAGTGGTCCCCTGGGAGATGGGGGGAGTGGTAGTTCAAAGTCGAATAAAATATTGTCCGACATTACAGAAGAAGAGAGTTCAAGTGGTAGCCTGGGGCCTTGGGTGAAACGAAAAAGGCAGGGGTTGTTCAATCGTGTGAGAAACACCAAAAAACTCTTATCACTTGGAGTCAAGTCAACTACCCATCCTCCCCCCGGGGACAAGACTGAGAGTGGGGATGGTCCGCTTGTCAATAACATTTCAGTTTTGTACTCATCCTCAGCTCCTCCTCCCATCAAAACGATTGGTAACATTGTGACCGAGAAAGTAGTCAAACTTGATGAGGACCAAGTTGAACAACTTGGGATTGAACAAGATGATTTACCTCATGGTGGGGTCTACATTGGTGAGTCTGGTAATTTTTTTGAGTCGGCTAAAACTTCAGTGGTGACAGTCAAAGTGACTAAATGTGGATCAGTGAGTGAGAGACAGGGAGAGGATGCCTCATTACCCCTCTCTTCTCCCTCCTCCTCCTCCTCTTCATCCCAACAAGGGGATAAGGATAAGGAGGGGAGTCACAATCAACTTTCAGACAATTCAGACAATGGGAGTAGTGACGGTGGTGGTGGTGGTAGTGTACGTGTGATTGCTCAAGTGAATCGTGTGGATGACGCAAGTGGAGATGATCATCAGGTTGACGATCATGAGGATCCCGACCAAAATCAAAATGACAATGACGACATAGACATGGACATGGAGGGTGTGTGTGAGAGTATACCAATGCATTTAATACGATCCCAACGAGGAGGACAAGAGAGTGGAGACCATGATAATGATGGTGGTCATGGTGAGGGGAAAGTAGGGAAAAAATCGAGACGAAAAGAGGACAAAATTGGGACTGGTGTCACCACCACTCCGCTCTCTGCTTCATCCTCTCATTCGAGGAGTGGAAGCTCATCAAAAATTGTTTTAGATCTTGATGATAAATCTCGTTTCACAGAAGAAATAACCGTGTAATATCGAATCTCTGTAATCTCCATACAGCTATTCAGACCATCCTCCAATGCCCTTCTCATTAATAATCCCCACTAAATTACACACAGCTCCCTCATACACAATCATTTTCATTTTATTAAATGTAATTTTCTCGTACATATGGACTACAACCACAAAGAGAATTTCTCTCTCTCTAATTCTACGTACACTACAACATGTACAAAATATGTAGCTTTCTCTTTTACCACTACATGGTGTAAGTTTTAATCAAACACACACCGGAGCCATCATATAATATTATTATAATAGTCATGTTTTTGGTTCAAAAACTCAGGTCGAGAGAGAGAGAAAGTGAAACAGATGCCAAGTTTCTAACAGGATGATAGAGAGTGGACTTCTGTACAAGGTTATGTACGGTAATGGAATGGGATATGAAAAAAGTAAGCAAGTCCATGATGGTCTCCATGGTCCATACTCTACAGAGACTTTGTTATATACGCTTCGTAATTGAGTTTACTAGAGAATTGTCAAGGGCTTCCCTTTACTCTTTTTCTCTCCTCCTCCCCACCACCACCACCACCCCCATCTCCCCCTCTCTCTCTACATCATCTATCTTCTATATATTCTCCATACCCCTTCCCACACTAAATCCGCTTTCCCCTTCTTCGTCTTGTTGGTTCCTTCATGATGCTGGCTGAAAGCCATTCTCCAAGGAATTTCCTTTTTACTTGTTTGTGAAGAAAGCAACTCTATTCCTCTCTCTCTCTCTTTTTTACTACTTCTTCTTCCTCTACAGTCATCCACCATCTTTTGTGCCGACAATGGACATGGCCAAAAAAGAACGCTTTGGATTCCCTTCAATCGTCTAGCCCCCCTCCTCAATCCCCCCCATTTCCCCTCTTTTTTTTCTCTACAGTGTACAGTCTTCAGTCCATTCAAATATAACAGTCAGAGAAAAACTAAGTATGGGCATGGTTTATTTTGTGTCCCTATTTTACTTTCTTCTTGTACTTGTTTTTTTTTCATCTTGTTCCCTTCCTTTCTCCACAAAAACCACTATGGTCCATGGTCCATGACTTGAGGCTATTTCCTTTTGACAAATTTTTTTTTGTAGAGTATTTAATAAAATAAACTTTCTTTTTTAAACTTTCTCTTTCTGTCTGTCTCTGACTCTGACTCTATACAAATAAGAGAGGGGAAAAAAGTTAAATAATAAATAATAATCATGTTGATTCGTTTGTTGTATTATTATAAATATTTAAAATGAAAAAAATTGCTCTTCCATATTCTAATATTACTTAAAATATTATACGTACATAAAATAAAAAATACTATTAAATTATAATAAATCCCCCCATATTAAATACTATTTCCAGTATACGATACTCGTTTATTATGGATTATGTACTGTACAATACATGGAATGGAGGATGAAAGAGAAAATAATCTTGGAAAAAAAAGGAAAATGGTCCACTTTTTAATTGTATAAAACTTTTTTGCTCGTGTCAATCAAAGTGTGTTTTATGGTAATTTATTAAAAGAGAAAAGAGATGAAGAAAATTTGTAATGTGATGACTACAAAAAGAATATTTAATTATATAAAAAATACCGTTTTTTTGATTGTGACTATAACTTATAGGTGCTACATGTATAATGGACAAGTATATTACATTTAATATTTAAAATAACACAAAGAACCGGAAAATGCGTTCAATATTCAACATGCCGCTCATGAACTTTCAAACATTTTTTGAATGAAATTATGACCAGATATTACCATTATAAATTAATAAAAAAATAAATACTATACTCAGACAAAGAGAAAAAATGGGAAAGCTCTGATTATAAATTGATATTTTATATACTGAGCTTGTAAAAAAATAATAATTAAAAAAAAAAATGTATGAAAGTACTTAATGTATAAGAGGCAAAAAAATTAAATATGGAAACCTTTTTATTATTCATACTTGATTTATATAATTGTTATTCACAAAACTGGAATAAATTTTAAATGAAGAAAAAAAATGGGGAATCGAGGGAATATTTTATTATTAATAAATTAAATACAATGAATTTAATATAAACTTTTGAGTAAGAATGGCTTGTTTATATTAAATATTTTAAAAAATAAATACTGTTTTAAAAATATACTGCTGGTTTGTTAAATCATTATATTTAAGGGAGTTTATAGAGAGACCTACTTAAATATTGTATTAGGGATGAGATGAAAAATGAACACAAAAAAAAATATTTCGGAAGAAAAAGCCGGAGGACCTATACTCTGTGTGATATAATGTTATTTACTGTTTTAATTATTAATTCTATATAAATATACCATGAGGATATTTGTAGTGATTGTGATGACTATGATAAATTATGATAAAACTACCCCCCAAAAAATATCCCCCATCTCTCCCCCACTACAGTGTACCATGTGATCTTTTACTCACTTATAATAACTTATATCAGACAAAACAAAAAGAAAAAAAATAAATTCAATAAATCAAATGGTAAATAAAGAATTATACATGTCATGAGATTATAAAATTATTAAATTTATGGTATGTAGTAGACATTGATAAATCACATATGAAAAACATATACATTTGATGCTATTTATCAACTGTAGATATTATACGATGAATTAATGAATGTTTGGATGGGGAAATATTAAAAAGAAAAAAAAACAAAGTGCAATGTCATGATATTTGTCTCAATTACTTGAGACTTCTTCAAACAACACCATTGAGAGTCTTTCACTTTAATCAAGGGCAATAGAGACAATAGACCAGGCATCATACAGAGTAGGAAGAGCACACTAGAAAAACAAACTGGAGAAAATAAAGACACGTACTTACAACCAATCTCTCTCTGTTACTTCTAAATCATTGGAAAGTGAAGTGAAAGTGAGAGAAAGAGAGAGAGAGAGAGATTACTCTAAACTGTACTTCTTATTCCAAATTCAACTCAGCTTTTAAGTAACTGTATTAGTGGAGAGAGAGGGGGGGGGGGTTGAAGGTGGTCTGTGGGATTGGGAGACTAGAACAACAAGACACCAAGTCAAGTATAAATAAAGTAATTTTATGACCATGCAATGATTTGACTCAATGGTGAAAATCAACTCGAAAGTTAAATCAACTCCAACTACGACTTTCTCTCTCTCTCGTTTTCTCCCATACTCGGCTACTTTCCATTCCGGTCGTCTTCCAAGAACATGCAATAAATTCTTAACGTCTTCAATCAGCACTTGTGTGTGTGTGTTGGGGCCCTTTTGTAGGCAGACAATATCTTTCCTCTTGTTCCTTGTACAGTCAACAAAACGACATGCTCTCTCTCCCCTTTAACGCTTGAATAATTGTACAGGTTGAATTTTTCCAAAGTATATGGGAGTGAACGGGGACAATAATTTCCCCAACTTTGCCATGTTAAAAGATTAAAAAGG
>JAQIVZ010001247.1:0-37194 GCA_034700945.1 Arrhopalites spinosus
TAGTTAAACTTCTAAATTAATTAACTTCCAATTAATTACCACTTGGTGTGACTATTATGGTGGAAGAGGTCAATGGTAGACTTGAAACCATAGAAGTGGGTTTAAGGGTGGGTTGAGATTCCACATGGGGTTCAAAAATGATTTTTTGTCCAATTATAAATTGTTCAATTAAATGATTTGCCAAATTATAAATATAATTTATTTTACTTAATGTTTTGGCGGTTATTGACATTGCCAAAGATTGAGAAGTCACTGGAGGTTCAAAAACCGAAACTGTCGTCAGCACTTTGGCCGACGAGCAAGTATACATGCTCTATGAAAAGGACTCCATCAAGAACCAGACCTCAAATGAACCACCAAAAACGTATACTTGTGATTTAAATAATTTAATTATGATTTAAATAATTGATCTGAGAGAAAAAAACCTTAATTTTTGTAATCAAATGTGATGAGTTGAAAGGAGGAGTAATAATTCAATTGGTAAAACTATGAACAAAAAATTGTATACATTTGATAAAATATTTGTTAAAGTACTCATATGGCATTTAATAAATAGACTCTCTGATGAAGACAACCATTGAGTTGTCGAAATATTGGAAATAAACTGTGTTTGTCCTTGCAATTCCACGTCTCCATCAAATTCATTCATAATGCATCGTGGATATAGTCATTATAAAATTTTGAATTTAATGTACCTTAAAATCTTGAGAAGCCGCGCACACTCAGAGTGACATTTGAGAAAAAAGAGGAGCTCACAAATAATTGGCAAATACATTGAAGCGTTGAGGTAGACAAGAAAATAAAATTCAATCCCCAGAAAAATTAAAAATGTCGCGCCATTCTGGACTGAAGGAGGAAGGGCCGAGTACAAAAGTTGGCGCCTTGAGGGGTCAAGGGCGAATAACCCAATTGATGCAAGATTTGACGAGAGTCCGATGGGAACAAAGGTCAGTACTATAAGTTCCTGAAGATTGTATTTCCATAGAGGGCGTGACAACCAGGTTTGTTTTGGCCTGTTCTTTTTGCACCTCTATCGTTCTAGTCTATGAAAAAAGTGCTTTTTTCCATGCTTCTGATTGGAGGTTACATCTCGAGCCATTTCTGGTTGGACATCATGGTGTCCATCTTCCTAAATAACCACGTGACAATAATTTTATTATTGTTTATTAAATGTTAAAATTTTGAATTTCCTACCATTTGATCGTGATCGTGGAACAAACAATTGAAAATGATTTGATTCAAATCTGGCGCCACAGAAAACAACTGACAAGACATGACACAAGCAGCGAGAATACCAACAGAGTAAATCAAATGAATTGAGAAATGATTCAAATTAAAATTCTTTCCCGGGTCCACCACAACTTCCATTAACCTCCAAGTGACGTAGGCGGTGTGAAGAGATGCCATTAAATGGTACAATCGCCAAAGCCAATAACGCCATCCAGTGGATACCGCTGAAATTGTCCTATTGGCTGCGTTCACTTTAACAGGAAAAAAGTTGAGATGAGCCAGAATGGAAATAGTGAGAAAATTATATTTATTCTCCGTCTTGGTCAACATTTTAATGGTGAAAAGTTGGATACAAATTGATCAAAGGCTTTGATTCAAAGCGTCAAGAGCGAGGTTTTTTTTTCGTTTATTGTTTTACAAACTAAATGGTAGAGAACATTCCCAGCCTCATTGGGAGATGGGAGGGAATGAACAAGGTCATTTAATTACTTTTCTCTGTTCAAAACACTTGAGGATATCGGGTAGTTAGATCAGAACCCGACGTCTTTTTTACCATGGCCCTAAATGCCCGTTTGGGTATATATACTCAATGTCCTTTGGATTTTTGGGGTCATGAAAAATGTGGGTAGGTATACAAAGCGCCTTTCCCGTATAAAAATTGTCGTCAGAAATATGCAGCGTTTCTTCCTATGAATAATTCGTCAGAAAAAGTCACCAGGCTTGTGCAGTTTTTTAGCCCGACATATTATGACGAATGTTTCACCAGAACTTTTCGTCAGTATTGTGTCCAAAAATTTTATTTTTATTATTATTACTTTTTAGCCCGACTTTTTCACACGAATTATGTACATTTTTTCAGTGACACTTTCAAAGGAATATGTCACCAGAAAGTTTCGCCAGAACAGTGTACTAAAACATGTTTCCCGCCCGAATTGGTCACCAATAAGCCACTTGTGATTGATTTTTGCACAGCTACATTTTTGACATTCTCACGACAAATTAATTTTCATGCTCAAATTATCAAGACCTTTAATTAAAAAAAGGAAAACATAAAATTGAGAATTATGAATGCTTTTTCAATCAACCTTATTCCCAAAAAAACTAAATTAATTAATAATTCATATTAAAAATTTAATTTTACTTTAAAATTATTCTAATTCTACAACATTTGATAATTTAATTATTATGAAGCTTAGGATTCCTGTACTATCATTAATACATGCAAACTTCGACTTTAAACTTTCATTTGTTTCAAAAAACGATGGTTTGTCTTTTATTTTTGTCACTGTAAGGAAATGATGACAATGTTGTAACTTTTAATTGAGGAACTGAAACAACTCGAATTTTTAAGTCCTCACTTTGTATGTCAATAATTTTTTTTAATCACATGAAACTTGTTTCCAATACTCACAATGCTGTTAGAGCGTTTACTCGTAGGTTTAGAGAACATATTAAAGATTAAATATTTATATAATTAAATAATTATTATATTAAAGATAGCCATTTTGATAAGACGAAATTTATTAAATTTGGCGCCAGAAATTAAATGGACAAAAAGGACCGATCAGAGCCAATGTGAGTCACTTAATTTTTGAGGGGTTATGATTGTAATTAATTTAAATTGTTGTGTAGTTGGACTTTTTATTTGGATGGGGATAATTGTCACTACTTCATTCGCGCTGCCGCCACTCCTTCTTCAGCAAGGGGTCAAAGAGATCAATGACATGTCATTTTTAAAAATTAAAGAAAATGGATAAAAAAAAGAACAAGAGGATTTCAACCAATATTTGTTCTGTTTATGCATTGACCCAATTTCAGAGCCGGAATCTCAAGTTGCGTGATTAAATAGCGCAAGATGGACCGTAAAATTAATTTAAATTTTGAATAATATTTTTAATGTGTGTTTTAACTACGTTTGTTCTGTTTTCATTGCTTAATTTTAATTAAATAATTATTTTAAATAATTTAATTAATGTATTAAAATTGTTGTCATGGGCTTCATTTTTTAATTTAATTGACAAAAAAATTCATGAAACTTTTCATTCATCGTTTACAGTTCAAAGGCTAAACATCTGCTCAAATTCTGTTCTTGACAAAAATTGTCGCCCACTTTTATTAAAAATCAATCCTTTGAATTTCTGTTCTATAGCATGGCTGACATTGAATCTTTTCACATGTACATTAACTGGACAGAAGATGGAAAAAAACTGTAAGTCAATTAAATACTGGAATTTTAATTTTGTTAAATAAATAATTTTTTAATGATTTGCGTTATTTAAATAGGTATTAAATAGTCATTATATTTAATTTTTCTTTGAAGACCAAACGTCGCAAACTGATTGAAAAGGGTCCAGAGATGGAAGATATCCTGGACCAAATTCCTCCCGAGTCCGGGTATTCAATCAAGATATGAGCATTGGGGAATACAAAATGGAAATAGAAGAATGGAAATTAAAGTTTGAAAAAGAAAAAGAGCGTTCGTCAAATTTTGAAAGTAATTTTACTTTTTAATTTAATAATTCCATTTCAATAATAATTATTAATATTAATTATTAAGATTAATTATTAATTTTCAATTGCTTAACCTGTCCACTAAAGACGCAGGAAAGTTTTCATTGAACATGATCCGGCTTTTGTTTAAACCGGAAGAATTGGTCAACCGTTGTCTCTTTGAATGAGGGATTTCCCGTGAAACCGAAACAAGAGCCTACTCGAAGGGACGCAATCATTTGTACGTACAAAAAGTATTTTAATTCCATTTTATATTAAGGTTCACTAAAAACACTGAAAAATCTAAAAACTTTAATTTTTAACAGTGACAACTTTGACTGAATACTCCCATGTCAGTTACAAGGCCAAGCAAAATCCTGTTCGACACACTGTGCACCGTTCTATGGGCCACTATCTTAGAAAGAAGAGAGACAAGAGTCTTTAGTTTTACCAGCCAGATTGCAAACTATATTTAATTAACTTTGTTACGATATTTAACTTTGAGTCATTCTGGAAATTATTTTTATAAAATGAAACATCAAGTAATTTTAGGATTAATCTAAAGAAGTTTAGAATTAACTCCAAATTTATAACAATTATTATTAAACTCATATTTTATTTGTAGTCTAAAATGTATTTATATATTCTCTGGTTTTATAATTACGCTGATTAAATTATTCGACAAAAACAATTATTTTCTTGTACAAAAATTCTTATTTACATTGTCTTAATTGTATCAATAATTACGACGGGACAATTTCTGGTGGTAATTTTCTATTCCGCAAATAAATTCACAAAAATCATCAGAATAATTCTGTCGAAAAAGTCACGTGTAATTTTGGCTACAAATTTTGTCGTGAAAATCGGCAAAATCTCTGGCGAAAATGTCGCAAGAAAATTGTACACAGTTGTCGTCACAATTCTGGCGACCGATTTTTGTACGGGTTGAGTATCTCAAATTTCCATGCTGCTCCCCTCCACTACAAAGAAAGAACGCGTGTGGCGACAGGTAGATTGCAAGTACTCCCTTCCGTTCCTAATTGTGAATTATTTTCAATTATCATTTAAAAATATTAATTTGAAAAAAATGTCAATTGATTTTGAATTAATTCACAATCAAACAGTCATTTTTTAATTGTAATGTATAGACTATACGTTTAGAAAGCCAAGAGGAATGAAATTATTTGATTGGGAATGAAACTAATAAAAATGATGGTGGAGGCCCGTTCCATGTATCCAAAGTCACCACTTTTAATCCCAATCACCGGAATTGACCTCACTGTCCTTCTAATCAACGCTTGCCAGAGTTGTGGTGCCATCTCTGAATGACCTTCCATGTTCACAATGTCCTCTTGGGACTCCGAGGTCCTGAGTCGGGTTTTTGGTGGGATTTGGAGGAGGAGCAAAGTAAAATTTGATCTTTGAAGACGGTCAATGATTGAGGGATGAGAAAAGCGGAGTCAAAGGTAACAATGAAAAAAACGGTGGCGTTTAAAAACAACATCAAATTAATGACTGCAAAAAATGGACTCAGGGAAGACAATCGAATGGCCCCAAATCCTCCGAAAATTCCCAGGGTCAACCCAAATATTTTGGCCACGTAGACACAACTTTTGAATATTTTGTTAAACAATTCCAACTCCAGTTGAAACAACCTAGCAGTCACCAGACTCTTCTGGACACTACAAACAACAATACATTACAATTGTGCACCAAATTCAAATTACATTCATATTTCCAGTAGGATTCTTACACGACATTTTGAATGGCTTGATGAATTTGATGGTTGAGCCGATTAATAAAATTCATGGTGAAATAAGCAAAAAAATGAATTTGGACCAAGGCAACCCAATGAAAGGCAAATTGACAGGCCAGGCACAAAAAAAGGTCATGGGGGCATTAGTGAAAGTTGTGTCGAAATAAGAGAAAAACAAAATTGGGACTTTGGGGTCGATCACATAGAAAACAGGCACTGCAACGGAGCAACTGAATAGAGGGATAGGAAACAAGCAAATGAGGAATTCTTTTATTGACCTCCTTGAGTGAACTCCACTTTGACCTTTTTGACTCTTGACTTGGTTGACCTTCTTATTTTGATGGACTTTTTCAGTTAATTTGAATTCATCTTTTGGAATTGAATTGAGGTCAGCCGCTTGGTCAGGATCTCCTGCTTGTGAATAATTTAATTAGAAATTATATTTAAATTACTTGAATGTGAAGCGCCAAAAACGAAATCAACCGCCATCAAGTTTGGTTTAATTTTTGAGCCAACCAACAGCTATTCAGTTTATTATTACCTTGGTCGAGTAAGGAGTAATTAAATAGTTTGACTGTGAGGGAGACATCCTTGACAAACATTTGGTGGCCCATTACAAAGCAAACCCAAAAGCCCACGGTGCAAATGATGACCACGGGCATGCGCTGTAGAAAGATGACACTGGTCACATGACTGTCACTAAAGCCAATGTACTCAATTGCGCCAAAGCATGAAGGAATTGACCAAGAAACTCCCACCCAACCAAAAATAATAAAAGGCCCATCTCCATTTTGTTTTCTCCGCCTCCATTTGGCCACTAATTAAATTGACTTTTAAAGGGCACATTATGAGCCAAGCGTTAAATTTCAGAAATATATAATTCCATTTTAAATCCTTCAGCGTCAACATTTTAGAATAGACTATTTTATGGACTTTATTTTCAGTTTGGCAATTCAAAAGATTTAAACGTGATTTTTTAATTGTGTTCTCCAATTTAACTGAATTTTGTTGGTAAAAATCTATGGGTCAATTTCCTAATTCTGTCGTCTAGATAAATTAGAACCCAATTTAAACTTTGGGCTGGGCCTTATTTGGTTTTGAAAATGGAGGTGAGATTTTAATTGTGAGGCAATTCAAGCTGTTGTGTTCATTCAAGAGAGTTGGAAAATGTGACGGAGAATACAATTTAAAACAAAAACGAAGTGTGATTATTGATGGAAGAGAGTGGATTAATTTGCATAATTTAAAATAAATTCTCAATTATTTTAACTAAATTGGCCCATTTCTGCAATTCGGATCTCTTTTAATTGGCTTTGTCCATTGAAAATGTCTTCTCCATTTCACAATGTATTCGGGTACGAGAAATTAATTTAAAATGTGTCAAACTTCAACAAGGAAGTAAGTGAAACCGCGCCAAATGAAATTGTTCATGAAATTCTTGGCTGATTTTTAATTTGCTAATTAAAAATTGTAAAACTGACGTTCGTCACAGTTTCACCGTCATATACCTACCAAAAATAAAAGTTAAATGTGGGCAATATTGTTAGTTTGCAAAAAGTTTATGTTCAACCAAAAATTAAAAATGGTCATTTAAAAGTATAATTTACATTATGTTCATAAATTGTACAGATATTTGAATGTTTAAAAAAAAATCTTTTTATTTTTTAACTTGAATGTTTTTAACATGGATTCAATTTAATTGCATTAAATTTCGTTATTTAATTTGATGTTGCTTGTAATTAAAAGAGGGCTCTATTTAAAGTTGGGTCAGATCGGCAAATGGCGCGAGCGTATGGAATGTGGCAGTAATAAAATTATAATGAATAAAACTACAATCCTGGTGGTGGCCATGTTGAATTTCAAAGTGAAATAAATATTTAATCCTGTGGAGCGACTCAAATTCATTTGGAAATTCATTTGGAGTTTGAAAATGAAACTGGAATTGAATAGAATTATTATTAGAGTGTCACTAAAACCCATCCCCCACGATCCCCCGTCAAATGTCGCCATTTTTTCATTAAATATCGTCATCCCCCATTTGATAAACCATCCC
The DNA here is from genome assembly GCA_034700945.1 of Arrhopalites spinosus. Classification (NCBI taxonomy): domain Eukaryota; kingdom Metazoa; phylum Arthropoda; class Collembola; order Symphypleona; family Arrhopalitidae; genus Arrhopalites; species Arrhopalites spinosus. The sequence continues at coordinate 7,530 of JAQIVZ010001247.1, forward strand.
TCACCTTAATTAACCACCTCGCAATTAAATTAATGGGTCTCACTAACACCCATACCCAGCCATACCCCAATTAAATTTGCCATACCCATCCCTTCTAAAATTAAATTAGTCATACCCAACCATTTTGCAATTAGAGAAGACAATAAAATTAAAAAATAAAAACAAATTCACGAACGATTTAATTTTAGAAAAAAAGGTTATGACGAATTTAATTGAAGTATAGTTAATTTAATTTGGGGTATGGCTAATTTAACTGGCGTATGGTAAATTTAATTTGGGTATGGATGGGAAGGGTAATTTAATTGGGGTAATGGCAAATTTAATTGGAGTATGGGCCTGGTGTGGCTAACTTTTATCAAAAAAACTTTCGACATGTCGAAATTTTTGTGTCTAATTTTCATCGCAACATGAGAAGAATGGCGACGATTTGATGGGCACAAAAGTGAATGAAAATTAACGTGGAGGTTCTCTCCATGAAATTAAAACTCCCGACTCGAATCCCCGCCATTGGAATGGACCCCATTATTTTCTTGACATACAACCCATAAGGCCGATGCGCGAGTCCTCCAGCAATTTCCGAAATAATGGTCTTGACCCCACTGACCTTTGACGCAATAGAGAAAGCTTGCATATAAATAATACAATAGGCCACGCAGGTCCCAGTGCCTATACATAAATTGACTAGTCCAGCAAAATAATTTAAATGAAAAAAGCTAATGGAGAATGACAGGCCAATGATGCAGTCCACCAGAAAAAGAATTTTGAGGGGGAAGATGATGAAACAATGTTGACAATTGAACAAATGAATCAACAGCGACAGCACCTTTGTCTCCTTTACGGCCACTTCAAATTTTTCCAACGGTAGAGTCTCCTTCTTTATTTTCCTAAACAAAAAAAAATTAATCTGTAAACGAAAACTAGAATTTTTCTGTACTTCAAATAACCATTAAAATGTAATTTACTGGTTAGCTCAAATTAGCTTAACTTAGTTTCTTTAATAAATTGTAATTAGTTACTCTAAAGTCCCGACAAGATGGCCACACTCCAAGTGACATTTGAGAAAGAGGAGGAGCTCACAATGCATAACAAAATATGACCAAACGACCATGTGTGCAGTAAAATAAAATTCCAATCCTAAAAGTGCCAAAAATGTGACCCAATTTTGCCAAGATGGAGGCAGAAAAGAGTAGAAAAGTTGGAGTCTTGTGGGGTCCAAACTCAACACACCAACCACAGCAATCACCCCAATGACAATCACAAGTGGCATGGCGAGGAGCATTAATTCTTGTAAATTATATTTCCAGAGGGCCAATAGAGAGCGTGAGTGATTTGGCATGTGACCTTCAAATAAAATTAGTTTTAAAAATAATTATAAACAACTTCAAAATTTAAATGGAACTCACCCCCTGGTTCTCCTTCAAACAAAGAATTAAAAATTGTACAATTCAAATTGGCCCCCACAACAAAAAGACGATGAGCCATGACACTGGCAGCGAGGCCTCCAATGACGATCATCAAATGAATTGAGAAATGATTTAAATTAAAATATTTGGCGGGGTTCAGTAAGACTTGAATCATCCGGAGAGTGACATAGGTCGTGTGGAGAGTAAAGTACAAATGATACAGCCGCCATCGCCAGTAGCACCATCCACGAGATTTTGCAGAAATTGTTCCATTTGGTACGTTCACTTCTATTGGGAAAAAACGGTGACGGGCAAGGAAGGAGAGGAAGAGAAAATTTAATTTATTTTCTTGCTTGGTCAACATTTTTAAAAAAATAATTTTATGCCCAAATCAACTAGAAAAGTGACCAACAGACAAAATTTATTTCTCCAATTGAAAGAAAGTTTCAAATTGTTTGTAAAATTGGAATTTCAATAACAAATAAATTGGTTTAAACCAATTTAATGTCAATTTGTCAAATATCATGGTATTTGACACTTCCCATTGCCAATAATTAAGTGTTCATGGATTTTAAGGAACATTTTTTCTCAATTTTCTCTCAATTTAAAATAAAATATTAAAAACTATATTAATTGTACACAAAAATAAAGTTATCAGGGAAAACAATTAATTTAATCGGGAACAAAAGTTTGTGCCTTTTTTTTCAGTGCTGAGGAATTTAATTTGTTTCCACTCTGATATTTTTACAATCATTAAAATATTTCTACTCTTGTCTTATAATTTTTACCATCAAAACTAAGCAATGATTTTACTTCCACGGAATTATTTGTACCGTTTGTTTAATATTTTTACCTCCCATCATTTTTACCGCCGTTCTAATATTTTTACCGCCATGCAATTATTTTTAACTACATTTTATTACTTTTAACGTCACTTTATTATTTTTACCGGTAGGGGCATGAAATTTACCTCCACTTTCATTGAAATTACCACCGCCGAAGTTAGCGTCCATTATTTTTACCATTAACTTAATAACGGTTTCTCCAAGGACCATGACGTCAATGTGGGGTCGTACTAAAACCCGTTGGAATGACCTTCATTCCAACGGGCACTGGTACTGTAAATTATGGTGATGTTACTTCATTAATGTTCATGCCATTGCCTCATTTCACACAAACAGCACTTAAGGGCTCTATATCAAATGATCATCCATGGTTGGCTGGAGATAATTGTCTGACTGAGACTCACAATGCCAGTCTAACATGAAATGACGTGAATACATAAGCCAAGCTGCGCTTCCTAAAAAGAATTTAAATGGGAAACCTCTTTATCTAATACCGTAGAAATTAGACTCTCAAGCCGACCAAATTTCAATCGGCGGCGGCTTGGAGGTCAAAATCGACCGGCCGTGGCGGCTAGCCGCGGCTGGAAATTTTTCCGCCATTTTGAAGAAAAAAATAAAAAAAATTGATTAGAAAAAACAAAAAAATGTTACATTTCGCACGAAAACTAACGCTTAACTAAATTTAGTGATCTAAAGTAGAATTAACAAATAAAAATGTTTCTTTTGGACAAAATTGAGAAAAAGACCAAAATAACTCAAAATTCTTTCAAAAATATCCGTTATTTTGACTTCCAGCCGCGGCTAAGCCGTTAATTTTGTCAACGGCGGCGGCGGCGGCTAGAAAAAATATTTGACGGCGGCGGCGGCTAAAATTTTGGGAAAATCTCCGGCGGCGGCTGCCAGCCTCGGCGGCTTGAGGGTCTACTAGAAATGTTTCCACAATTTTACATGTTTGTTCAGAATTTTAAAAAAAGCGTACTAATTGAAATTGAAACGTCTTGATTGTTACTTGAATCAGTCAATGCTATTGAGCATGTCACGTCACTGGGAGTGGAATTCAAGTAACCTTTTAGCTTTGCAAAAATTTTATCAAAAGTTTACCAAAAATTAAAAATTGTCATTTAAAAGTTGAATTTAAATAATGCTCATAAATTGTACAGATACAAATATTTGAATGTTTTAAAAAAGATTTTTTTATTTTTTAACTTGAACGTTTTTAAAATGGATTCAATTTGATTGTATTGATTTTTGTAATTTTATTTAATATTGTTTGTAATTAAGAGGGGCCTCCATTTGAAGTTGGGTCAGATTCAGATTGGCAAATGGCGCGAGCGTAGGGAATGTGACAGTAGTGGGCTTTCCAAACTCCATGGTGAAGAGAATCACCCCGATAGGCCCTTGGGGTCATGTACATGCAATTGAATTGTTTGATGTACCGACTCTTCCTCGGTTGAAACTTTCCCCAATTTGTGTAGGTCAATCCATTTCCACTGTCCGCCCAGTACCATTGCCCGGGACTCCTTTCATCGGACCCTCCCAGCCAACCCCGAATAGCTACCAAAATTTCAATTTTATTTTAAAAATTGCCGTCAATTTCTACAAAATAAAAAAAATAGTAAAACTTACGATAGTCACGTTGTCCAGCCAAGGTGGCAAGGTAGTCCCCCACGAGGTCATTCTCATCATCGTTGTTGATGGTGGCCAACGTGAGGGATTTATCTCGACAAAATGCCTCTGCCTCTTTCCATTGAATCTGTGCCAAAAATTAAATTAATAATTAAATTAACTTTCATTTTTTCGTGTACATTTATTGACTTTACCAGTGTATTTTGTTTTTGGTCAAAAAATGTTTTTTGGCCAATTGTCCCAATTGTGTATAATTGTGCCTGGCCTGAAAAATCAAAATTATTTTTGAACAAAAATCAATTTTTTAAATACTTCCCATTTATCTCAAAATATTGCTAATAGAACCTGCGTCTAATTCCCACAAAATAATTAATGAACGGCGTCAAAATAATCGAATTAATTAAAAAACCAAAATATTTAAGGTACAATTAAAACCTACTTAAAACACCCCCCATGAAAGACGCAAGAACCAACAAATTCAAGGCAGTGACTCCCATTTTGAACTTTGTTCAAAATTGTGGACGAAAACGTTATTTAAAGAGTTTGTTTGCGCGCAAATTGAATTGTGAATGGGAGAAGCGGGAGCTATTTAAAGGACTTCAGTAGAGCCGAGGATTGTACAGTTTTAAATAAAATTCCCATTATTTGTCATTCGACAGGGTCATTCCACTAGTCAAGTTAATTATCCAGGTGATCGTGGCAATGAAATATTTTTAGTTTGTCATTGAGAACTTGTCGTTTATCTCCAATCAAATACTTTATAGACATGTTCAGACAGGTTTTTTTACAGCTCTTAACACAGAACGCTTTATTTGTAAACAAAACATTTCATTTTGAATGGGACTACAAATACAAGAAAAATTGAATCATCATTTCATTTTTTTGCCCCTCATGCCCATGAAAATACAGGAAAAATTTGGATTTCTTGGAAAAATCCATAAATAAACCTTTTGCAAGTCTTGTACCTCTAAAACAAAAATTGAGCTGAAAAAGTTACACAAGATGATCCTAAAAAAACAACGGCAACTTTTCTAATTTTTTCTAAGATTTTTCCATAAGGAGGGGGGGGGGGGCTAGAATCGACTTTAAAAAATGTCGTTTTTTTAAAGTTTAAATATTTCAACAGTAGAAACCTGCTTATTTACTACAAAACAACTTTTAATGAATAATTAAATTAACTAATTGCCTTGAAAAATTGTCATTGAATTGGTCAATAAATAAATAGTCCACAAAATTTGTTTTTTATTTTGTCCAATTTCCACGCCGCTGAGTTTTCTCTCCATGAATTGACTTGCATTAGTTCCTTCAGGTGACAAATGTAGAGAGAGGTCAATTAAAATGAAATAAATGTGGAATTTTTGTGTATGTCATAGACGGTAAAAAATAGAAAATAAAGAGGAAATGAAAATGTCAAAGGATGAAAAGAAGAAAGGGAAAATGGGGAAAATAAAGGGTGGCATTTGTACAGTAAATTGCTAATTATTTAACGAGTGACTTTCGTTCCGTTGGACAGTCTTGGACAAATTTAGACGTAAATTGACACACGGCCACCCTGGAAACTCCACGTGCATCTTGCCGTCTAAAGGCACAACCGTAAATATTTTGGGATAGAGGAAGGTTGCGTTAGACGCTATAAAAATCGATTTTTCTCTATCTTGACTCAACCCAAAGGAGCGCAGACCCACAGCCCTAGTCCTACATGAAGATAGAGAGGGAAGTGGGTAGAACTGCGTGCCTGCAGACGGAACGAAATATCAAAAATAGAACAAAATGGGTCAGTCAGTCAGCTCCCGGGTAAGAGCCACAACTCAATTTCCTTAACTCCCTCCTTTTCTACTTTACATCTCCCTCTATTACTTTCCCAATCTCCATTTCTGCCAATCTCCAAAATTATTTTTTTATCAATTAAATCACACACATGACATCTTTATCCATCAAATTAAAGTTACAAAATGAAAAAAGCCGTGGAGCGGCGTCGAGGTATGGCAAAAAATAAACAATTAAATAATATTAATATTAATTACAATTAAATGTAGGAAAAAGGCTGAAAAAGTCCGTAGGAGACGGCAAATAGACTGGACCAATAGGGAAGAAGATTTGAGTTCAATTTTACAAAATATGGAAACAACAACAAGGAAACTGACCACAACAACAACATTAAAACCACCCGTGAGATACGAGTTGGTGGGGTCAAATGGGCAGAGCAAGGGGTCAAGTTTGAGTGAGAAAGGGGGGGATGTCATAAAGTACAAAAATGGGGTTTGGTACCCCATTCTAGTGGACAGTTCCAAACCGACGAGGATCCTCACGGAGGCTGACCATGAAATGTCAATTTTTTATGTATTTATTGTTCTCCTCGTTTTTCTCCTGTCCATCCTCTTCATGGTCTGTACCTGTCTCTTCCAGTGGGACAAATGGAGACTGGAGAGAAGGAGACGCAAGGACTGTCGCAAAAATTATGCGACGGCCAGGGGAATTTGGAATACGGATGGCATCAATTTAAATGAGGGCATGATCTTCCCAAGATCTCAACCCAATTCCAATCATTCCAATTGCAATTCCGTCGTCATTGGACCCAATGAACATCCTCCACGGGCTGAGCCTGTGACTGGTCAAGGGACTCCATGTCTGGAGAAACGGGAGAATGAACAAAATGATGAGACAAATTCTAATGAGCTTGACTCCCCACCTCCCAAGTATGAAGAACTATTTTAATATCCAAATTCCCAAATATTTTTGGTGCTATTTAAATTTAATTATTGTCTTAATTAATCAATATCAATGTTGAACATTACTGAAATTATTTGAATAAATTTATTTTTCTGGAATTTACTATACATTCTATTTTAAGTACTATTCCGTCTTTTTTCATGACATTTTATTTTTTTAATGAGTGAAAGGACAGCGAGTTTAATTTTAAAAATTATAATTAACATTTCTGTTGTATTTATGAGAGCATTTGATGGGAGTTAACTAATTGTTGATGTACACAGGTAAGGGTAAAAAAATCAGGAATGGCGTGGAAATTGAGAAATTATGAGTCGTTTTTTCGTGAATTTATTTTAGTTAAATTAGGTTAAACGAGTTTATTTATATTTTTTGAAATATAAAGCAAGACATTGCTAAAAAAGGTTGTGTGTTCCATAAAAAGTAGTTTGAAAACAAGAAAGCTTGAAAGTGTTCGCATGAATCGCTGGCCTTCAAATTCAAAGGGCAATCGGTATTTTCCCTGTCAGACAACCCGGGCATATTTTTTACCCGTTGAGGACCGTTTACTCCGGTTTTGAAAATATTCAGAGGTTAGCTGGCAGCTAAAATACAGAGAGCCCGTTTTACTTGAAGGCCAGCAAGTGTGGGATTTCAGTTGGTACCTAATGTTAGTAGTGAATTTTTTTATATATTTAAATTTTAAAAAATTAACTTTCACCCTTGCAATATGTCGTCACTTGACAACAATAAATAATTATTATTTAACTGAGTCATTTTGCTGTACTTTGACGCCATTCTATCGGTTTTCTCCTCCCGTGGGATGCAGGTTAAAATAGTCCACAGAAACATTTAATTTTGATTTAGTTTTAATTGGTTTTTCAAAACGACTTAAAATTCTGGACTGATTTCAACAATAATTAATTTAAAATTTTTTCTAGCGTAAAATTTGATGCCGTCTTTGACGTAATTTGGGTTAAAAAGTTTCCTGTTTTAGAGAAAAAATGATTGCGTAATCTTTCCCGTGCCCTCATCACTGAAAAAAACGGATCTCACTAAAACCCTTACACAAATTAAATTAACCACACAAAGCCCCCTCTACATTTGACATTTGATTATGGATAAATGATTTTTGATTTATACAAAGGTCATCACTCCTTTTAAAGGATGGTCCAAATGAAATAAAATAGTAAAATGGAATCATTGATGAAATCTGTTAAGTTCAACTTTTAAACAAATTCTACTTTCAAATCCCCAATTACCTTTTCCACTCAGGGTCATTGTCCCCACTCATGAACCGAGAGTTTAAGCCAAGTTTAAAAGCCAGGTAAAATTAAATATTTAAATGGTCATTACATTAATTTTTATTCGTGATCAGAGTTTACATGAAATGTTGACTTTCACCTTTTATAATTGAAATTGCAAAAAACTAAAATTTTAATACAGAACAATTACATAAATGACTCATACTTAACCTGTCTAAAAAAATTGTTTTAATTGACTTTGTGACTTGACTACCATTAAATACCATTAAAACTACTGGGAGTGAATTAAATGATATTCATACAAAACGGAAAGATAATATCAAAATTAAATTAGTACACATTTAATTGTATGAAATTCCGATTAAAATGAGAATTTACCCTCTTGAAAATGTGTATACCATTTTTCCTTTGTGTCAGCACGGTAAAATTACCATTTTGATGACGTCTAAATTCCTCCACATGTCTTGATCAATGAATGAAAGACACGGAATGTAAAATACTAAAATTTATTGACTACAAATTTATTGCAAAAAAAATGGATTGTTGCTGGTTAGCTTTGAAATGTCAAAAATACCAGAATTTTCAAGCCAGTTATACGGCCCATTCTTTTATAAACATTCCAACAGTCATCGTTCCCCATTCCTTGAGATTCAGCCCAACAAATTTACTCTTTTTTTGGAGACGCTTCCAGCCCTATTTCCAAAGACCTTACACTTTTGCTTTGCAAATAAATATTCGTTAGCAGAAAAATAAATTTAAAAAAATAATAAAATGTTTCTAAAATTTTACCCGGCGCTTGGAATATGACAAATTGTCATTGACAATTTGCAAAGTCCTTTGAAATAGGTCCCGGGTACTCTTTTAGTTTGCTCTGAAAAGAAAAGGGAGGTTTAAAAATTGTGCTGATTAATTTTAGCGCTCTTACCAAGGTAATTGTTTCCAATGGGGACTGTGGCACTATTTGCTGGTAAGGTCGTGATGTTGACCATGTTGTGGATGACACTGAGCCATGGAGCTGAGAAAAAAGAACTACAATGAATTATGTGATCTACCAGAATTTAATGATGAAGCAAAACTTTGTCAGAAGCCCTTGGTTTGTGATACCTTGCCTTCTGGAAATGGTGATAATAAATGCCGTTGTCCTACGTTTTCAATTAACGAAAACGATTTAGAGTGGAAGGTCAAATCTACACAAGTCATTAATGGGACCATGACAAAGATATACGACTGTCTATACAAACCCGGTTCTAACTGTAAATTAAGTGATGGCGCGCCTAGGAGTGATTACGCTGACTACAAGAAATTTGACTGTCCAACGAATTATTCGTGCATAGGAAAAGGTTAAATTTCATTTTGTGTAGTTTAATTGAATTTAAATAAATGCCGTTTTATATGCTCTGCCCTCTTTCTACATACAGTGCGGGATCCGTTGCTGCCGGGTCTGAAGTTGAAGGACTATTTTTGTGAACTTGACCCCACAAAAAAACCATAATCTTGACAACCACAACTTTTATTTATACGCCAACACGATTCCAAATAAATTGATGAGGCAAGTGTGCACTCCATGAGATTGTTAGTCCAGAAATATTCATTTCATTTTCACCTATTCAATTTCAAACTGGCGGTTATTAGTTATCATTATTCAATTTAAAAGTAACGTTTTCCAACGACTCGCCTCTCGAGTCGACTCCTCCCTTATTTAACATTAATTTAATTATCCTGACTCTGATATGTTCATTTTCATGACGATAATGATTTAGGATCATGAGCTGTAATTTGAATTAGCTATGTTTCAAAGGAATTCATGTTTTGTCATCATTTGAACATTCAACTAATTAATGTTAAATTCATCATTTAAATTGTTGGCGATAGAACAACAACTTTTAATTTACTTAAATATTTAAGTAAATTAAAAGTTTGCCTGTTATATAACAGGCAAAGTGACAAACCGAGAAAAATGAAAAATCGGAGTTTATTTTTGAGGAGATCCCAAGTTTATAATTAAACCAAATATTTTCCAACGTGGGGAATTTTAAAATTTGGGGAAATTAATTGGGAAATCTTGGGTGGACGGCCATTATGTGAAACATGATTTGTCAAATGTTCTTATGGCGTTAACATGAGAAAATGGACATTAAAGTAGAATTAAATTAATTGAATTGCATTAACCCATACCATTCATGTAATCCCATATCAAAACATATTTTGACACGCATGTCATGTCAATTATTTTAATATTTTCTGTATGTCATCAAAATGGTCTCTCTATAGGCCATGGCCATGTTTTCAGATTACTTGTACTTGTTTGCACAAAAAATGGCATGTTATCACTTCTCACAATAAAATATAAAGAAGTTTCTGCTTAAGAAAACATTTAATTTTTTCACCTGGAAACAAATATGAAGAGCCAATAAGAAATCAATAAAATGTCCATATTCTAATTAATATGACCCACAGTTTGTCAAAACATTTTATTCCAGATTTCAGATGGACAATACAAAATGAGGCATGCTGAGCAAATTCATTTCATTTCTCTGTCCCTCATCTCCCTTTCTAAATCAAACTCGGGGACTCAAATAGAGAAACTGGAATTGAATGGCCACTCCCACGAAGGTGGAGAATATGAAACCATTCAACAAATAGTTTCCTCTATAGACCACCAGGGTTGTTTCCCTCTTGTCATAAACTACAAACAAGATTGGATTCAAATCTCATCCCTCCCTCAAATAAAAGAGATTCCGTTGGTCCTCAAGAAAACTGACTTGGCTCCAGACGCCGTTGGTCAGAATTGGAATAAATGGGATATCCTTGGGGTGTTCAACAAAATTAAGTATATTCAATGTTACATTGTCATCAGTCTCATGCCATCTTGGGACGCGGATTTCATGTCAATTGAATTCATCCCCCAATTTGGACAGTACATGACCTCCATTGGCGCCCATTTATCGCAAGTCTACTTGCCTGATGTTCGGATTCAAAAAGAATGGCGGATGGTGAGGATTGAACCCAGACTCCAAATTTTGATGGTGTCTCCAACTGACGCTCCCTCTTACACTCGAAACTTGCACCAATTATTTTTACTGGTAAAATTTCAGCCATGTCCAATGTTTCTGATTACATTCAACACCAGCAGAGTGCCAACAACCAATCTGGAATTTTTGACACGTGGCTATTACATCCAAATGAAAAATCAACCTCATTTTTCTTATCAACAATGGCAAATTCAACTTTGGCCTTTTATGTGCGGGCAATTCAAAAAATGTTATGACGTCATGCACCACAGTTTTAGACAGGCCCATGACAAGGGAAAAAATTCAATTTGGCACATCATGAAAAGAAACAAAGAGAATGACACGACCTGGCACAAATTGGAAACGCCATCGCCATTTTTAAAAGAGAAGAGAGCGCCATTAAAATTATACTTGGCGCATTTTCTTCTTTCTGAATTGAACACAACCGTGGACTACGTACAAAAGTTGACTGACTCTAAAGGAGCCATGCGTGACCCCTCCGCTATTTTTCTTGAGCGGGGTTTTCACGGGGATGGGGTCAAAACCCCGTTCTACCACATAGCTCAAATGTACATGGTAGGAGAGAGTGAAGGATTTAAATTCATTACGAGTCATGGGATTGACCTTGTGACCTCATCATTTGAAGTTTATGGTCACCCAAATCAATTTCCAGTTTGGCTGACTCTCGTCATCTTCATTGGGGTTAGCACAATTCTTGTTGTTTCTATGCTTGGAGGAATTATCTTGAACAGTACAGCCATGACATTTTGGACAAAGGTCAAATTTTTAAGTCATCAATTGATCTCTGTCTTACTTCGACTTGTGGGAATATTATTGGAGCAATGTGATAGCCTCACCTTTGGCGTCACTCTTGAAGAAGAGGGTAAACAAATTGGGGTCAAATTGAGTAAAATAATTTTGTGGGCGTGGCTCCCCATGGGACTGGTGTTGACCAATGCCTACAGAGGAATTATAAAGTCGGAATACACAATTAGCTACCCATTTAAAACTAATTGGACTCACCTACACCAATTTAAATTAAGTAGCGGGAATTTCAAAATTTTGACGGCTCAAATGGACACGCCCTGTTTGACTGGAGCTGCACCGAGTGAGATTCAAGCGGGACTTTTACACACAAAATTCTTGAGTGCGTCACACTATGGCAGATTTGAAGTTGACTTCATGGCTTGCCTGCTCACCCGAGGGTCATGTCAAATCGTGACTATAGACCCTCAATTCTTGGTCAAACCATACTGGCCTGATGGGTGTGAGAATGAAGGACATGACCCTTGTATTTTTTGGATTGAACGTGTGATGCTACTGAGACAGACCAACGTCACGTGTTCTAAAAAATTGGATCATTTAATCAAATCCAATCAGTTGACATCAGAATTCAAATTGTTAATTGTCCCGGGGCAAGAATTTGAATATTTTTGGAACAAATTCAAAATTTTAATGAGAAAAAGTTCACGTCTCAAATTTTCTCATAGTCGCCCAACAAAGGATGAGTGGGGTAAGGCGTCCGTAGCCTACACTTTTTTTGTGAGGTATGACCTCAGAATGGAGAAGACAGATGACCTTGACATGGTTCAAAAAAATATGAAGATTTTGGTCAGCTCTGGAATTTATGGGCTTTGGACTGATTGGGACACGCTTGTTTTTGGGTGGGAAAAAAATGTAAAGAGAAGGAAAGATTTTGTGGATGAAACTGTACCCTTGGCCAAGGTCCTCGATTTTGTGACCTCAAATATTCATTTGATTTTCATGGGGTTGGTGGGTCTCCTCATTTTGGATGGGGCTGTTTTTCTTGTTGAGTTTCCAACATTTTATTTTAATTATTATAAAATCCGTGATGGCATCATCAGATTGGCTTTTAGACTTTATTGGTTTGGGGTCAAGGGTTATAGAATTACCAGGCTGCACGTCTCAGTGAATTTGTACTAGTCATTCATTTCAAATTTAAAGGCTTTTTCATGTAAATTGCAAATGAGAGATTAATATATTGAGATGATTAGTCCATTTTTGTTAATTAAAAAAAAGTAATAAAATTATAAAGCTGCTTGAAGTTAACTTTCAAACAAGTTTGAAATCTTTATTATATTTATTGTGCAAAATGACCAGTCAATTACCAAAAATGATTGAAATAAAGTTAAGGATAAAAAATGAATTAGGGTTTAGCCCGAGTAAAAATAAATGAAATACAAGAAGCAAGACTGGAAACTAGTGGCGAACCCAACGCCCAAAAATTGATGGACGGCGTGCAAGTTAAATGTTGATTTTTAATTTGTAAATGATAAAAATTGATAAAAATAAGCTCCAGTTCACTCCATTCCTGTCAATTTGACATGGACAAAAAGAGTGGAAGGGAAGAGGACTTCTCCTCTTTTTGACATCAAATGAAGATGCCGATATCCTAAAAATGAACAAATATTTCATTGTCATTTTAATTAAATGTTAATTAAATATTTACCTGAACTCAGGGCACTGAAAGGAATGCCATATTGACCCAATGGCTCATCCGTTCCAGTTTGTGCATAATCGTACACTTTAAAAATTAAAAGGGCCAAGTCGGGACAGTCCACTTGGGTCTCCCATTCTTCATCCCAAACGGGATTAAATCCATTGTTACTCACAATCTTTAATTAAAGTTTAAATTAAAACAACACAATTATATTTTAATTTTAAAATGTAATATAAAATTACCTGGCTCGTGTACTTTCGCTTGTCCTGCTGTAGCCCCGTGACCTTGTAAATTAAATTACGAATTAAAAATGATTAAATTAAATGAAACACTTTGTTTACCTTGACTTTCACGTAAGGGTCAACGACCTCACTGGATCCTTCAGCCTTGGGTAAATGTTGAGCTGAAATTATTCTCAAATTTAAAATTAACCCGGAGTTTGACCCTTTGTGTAGCCCCTCCCTCAATATTTTTGGTTTTAGAACGAATCCACAGCGACCATTTTCACTGAATTTGACATGATTGTAAAAATTTGGTGTGTCTTCTGTTTGGTAATTGAGCGCCACTATTTTTAAACAAATTATTTTGCAACGTTTTAATTAATTTATTTCAACGCCACTCACTGAACTTTTATTGAAACCGTGCTATGCAGCATAATACTAGTTGAACCACTTGATCAGTCATAATTTCAAAACTTACCAAGTTGACAGCCAACAGTCCAAAATAAAATGGGATTAAAATTGGATGACCCCGTCCTTGACCCTGCAGGATAAATCCGCGTTATTTGTCTCCTATTAAAATCCACAAAATCTCGTCCTTCTCCCTCCACCAATTTCAATGCCTTTGATTCAGTAATGGAGGTCGTGTGGTAAGGTCGCATGGTGACCTTTGACTCTTGGAATGTGTGGAAATGGGAATTTTGCAGAATATTTATGACCCCGCTTATCGACTCATCCGTCCCTGACCGCGGCTAAAATTATCAACAAACAAAATAATTTTGAAGCTTCTATTCACATCCGCAACAAAGTCATGAAAATAATGCCAAACGGCGTCCAAGTAAAAATATTTACCTTGACATTTTTCGATTTGACCTTGACATCCCCGTCACTATCCTCACTCTCAGACTCCTCCCCCAAAGTTTCTTTGGGTCGTTTCCCCCTCACTATTATCATTTCTTTAAGTTCCTCCGGAGAAGGGAGTTGGGTCAAATCAGGGTCAAATTGAGTGTACAGTTTGGGACCCAAAATAGTTTTCAAGTGATGGACCATTTTTTGTTGAAAAGGGGCGGAGCAATGATTTTCCACGTTGAGAATAAGGGGATAAGGGCTCGTTGAGAATGCGTAGGGTACAATGGCGTCACTCAAGACATCCTTGAACAGTATTTTGGTTGTTAGGGTGTACCCATGATAAATTACTGGCTCTATCTCGTCGTCATCTCCATCCCAGCAATCCACTATTAATTTAATTGCAATTTAATTATTTTAATCAAATTTTAATTTAAATTCTTTGCTTACACTCAACACAACGACAGCCCCGTTTCAGTGCATCAATATAACCCTCCACACTACTATTCCCACTTAATTGATTCCCCATCAAGTACCTGTACAAAATTTTAAATTTACTTGAAATTAAGTTGCTTCCATTTTCTGTGATTTAATTAGGCGCCAATTTTGAAAATTTACGTGTTGTGCGAAGTAGCAATGAAATAATTGCACAGGGGGAGCGTCATGTTTTGATAAACGACGCGATGTTTCCCATTGAAAATGTCGCCTTGTGGAGACATCAATAAATTAGATAATCCCGCTGACCCCATTTGACCTCCCTTTAGAATCGGCTCGAAATTTTGAATCATGTTTTTGACTTGGTCTAAAGTGACTTTATTTTCTTGTTCTTGATTTAAGAAATTTAGTAATTCTTCGGGCTCTAAAAATTCATCTGATTTGGCAAACCTACACAAAAATAAATAATTAAAAAAATAGTAAAGGTCAAAAGGTCAAACTAAAAAAAAATTTTTACTTGGAAATGATGGTGTCAATTTCAGGTCGTTGTAATAATTTAAAATAAAATTTGACAAATTCATTTTCATCCAAAACTTCTTCTGTTGTCGCTCCTCCTCCAAGGCCCACTTTGGACAAGAAGGAAGGCCTTTTAATGTTACCCCAAGGACGTTTTTCATTGGTTTTGAGTTCATTGGCCTCATCAAAACGTTTTCTGACCTCGTCTTCCTCCATTGAAAGATTAAGCCTTTTTAGTAGTTTGAGGGTCTCTGTGAAATTGAGGCTTTTGTTTTTATCTACGTCAGCTCCATTAAATTGCTTGCGCAGCCATTTTTCATAACTTTCCTCTAAATTGGCCTCTTTTGGTCTTGACGAGATCAAATGTTGTAGTGCGCGCACCTGAAATGAGAAAAATTGAATATTTTTGACTGCTCACACCTCTAGTTCTGCATACCATAATGTTTGAGTATACAGGAGTAGAGGCGTGCAAATAAAATAATTTTTAATTTTTGGAGATTTAAGTTACCCATTTATCAGCCTCATGATCACTGGGCGCCATTAAATCTAAAGTTATTCTTTGTGGACCATAAATAATTGAAAAACAATTATTTTCTTGAACTTTTGGCCCCGCTGCAGTGTCCCTCCTCCGCCGAAAAAGATTTCTGGATTCTGTCCGCCCAAATTGATTAAAAGCGTCCGTCTTCCATCCACGTCGAACGTCATAAATTTCACTGACGTCAACTAGTACAATTTAAATTAATTTAATTTAAATAATTAAAAAATATATTTAAAAATTACCATTCTTATTTTTACGGCCAAAACAATCGGTTGAGTGTTGGTCAGTATGCTCATAGCGAATAGTTTTAGCTTGATCAAGAATAAATTTTCGATGGGATTTTTTACGAAAGGAAGAAGCTCGAATTTTCCAGAGATGAGAGCCATCTTTCTCAAGTTCTTGAATTATTTCTTCCACCTCTTTTTCTACTGGTTCTGTTTCCTTTGGTTCGTCAATGATTTCTGCTAATTTAAATTACCGCCATTTTATTTGAAATAAAAAAAACTTTGCAATAATTGTTACCTTTTGCAGAATTTTGTACATCAATTTTGACTTTGGCTTCAGATTCAGGCGGGGGATGAATTCTCCGGGAATTTTGGCGGGGTGGTAGAAAATTCCGGACAAAATCTTTGGCGCCACTATTCCGTCTTGGAATTCCATCATTGTCTTTTACTCCATCAAAGTTTCCCATTTTGCACTGTAGCCAAAGCTGAAGAGAATGGAGGCATGAAAATGAGGACGATTTAACTGTAGTTAAAATTTACATTTAAAATTATCATGTTAGAAGCTTTGGAAAGATAAGAAGGAATTTATTTATTATTTACTTAGAAGGCTTGGGCCATTTGGGAAGGTGGAGAATTATTTTTGGAGATGATAAGAGCACCCCTCTAATCTGTACACACCAAAAAATTGTAAAGTATTTTGTGTCACGCGACCCATTTTAATAGGGGTCGTGGTCCCAACTAATTTAATTGGGATTTTTTTTATTACGTAAATGTTAACGTGCATCACAACGTTTGTGGTTTTTTTAAGGAAATTATTTTATTTTATTTCACTTAAAAATTTGCAATACGCAATCCACTACTGCCAATTAAATTATTGCACAATTATTCCTGGAAAAATTATTGGAAATATTTTTGACTAATGGTAGTCAATTTATATCTAATTTAATTTTCAAAAATTTAAATGAATTATTTAATAAAAGAAGGTGGCAAAATTTCAATGAAAACTCAGTCTTGAATTGATACTTATATAATTAAATTTAACTTATTTTATATAACAAAATTGAACCGGTTTTGGGGAATTTGTAATTAGCGTTAATGTTGACAATAAACGTCAAAATTAATTGTTTATATTGAATTAATTTTGTCCACGTGCAAAGCATGCAAAAAAATGTAAATAAAGAATTAACATGTGCTCCTTACCTGTGCCCGCCTCCAATTAATTTGTGAGATGCCCACCTGTTGTTTTTCTCCGATTTTGTATGTACTCTATGAATTTCTACGTCAATTTACTTGGCACAAAAAGTTTCTAAGGTTTAGAAATATTCTCTTTCATCCTGTCACGTGGTTTACAAAGCGTGTACGAGTTTTTAAACTTTTTAAGAAATATGCCCTCTTCCTGTCATACACACACCTGTCTGCTTTACAATTAGACGCTACGTCAAATCCTCAGTCTCTCTCCTCCACAATTTTAGCTCATGAATGTGCAATGCGTTTGTCGTATTCTCTTTAACTCTCACCCACGCTTGCCAGCAGAAGAGGGTGTTAAATTGTCGTTAAATTTTATTTGTTTACTCTCTTTTGAGAATGTGGGCCACTGTAGGGAAGATAAAAATAAAATTGCTGATCATGGCTTTGGCTCATGAATGTGTGACACATTGGGTTGAATGTTAATGTCAATATTAGATAAAAAAAACTACTTAATTTTGGGTAATGTTGACAATATTTTTAAATGTACAACATTGTATTGTAGATTTAGGTGCCGAAATTGTTTAAAGTGTCGTTAAATAATTATGGAAATAATAATTGAAAAATATTTTATTTGTTTAACTTGGACGCCACTCGAGTGCCCTCTCTGAATTTTTGTTGGGTAGGCAGTCAATGAATGAAGTTGAGATTTTCTGGTAGTCAAGGAAGGAAGTTACTTTTTAATTATTGTCATTAAAAACAATGCACAAATCATGTAATTGTTTTACAATTAAAGGCCTCTGTAGAGTTCACATGAAAACGTGAACGTTACACGAATTTTATACTAAATTTTTGAATATCTCCATGGAAACATAGAAAATTTAGTATAAAATTTGTGTAACGTTCACGTTTTCATGTGAACTCTACAGAGGCCTTAAATGTACGAGCCCCCTCACTATGTGACGTTGAGTGTCAAGACTCCTTCCATTTTGTCAACTAAATTCATTGGTCGTCCTAATTTTCCTCTCACAATGGAACTATTTGGGGTGTAACTAAAGTTGAGAATTGACATTGGGGTCAAGGGACACCCTGTCCAGTATCATTAACTATGAGCCCTATCTTACGGTCCTCAGGTCTGGGGTTCAGGGTCATGACCCCAACAAAGTTTGTTCCAACTTAAAAAATGGAAAAATCCTTATGGGATTTAACATGTAAAATTTTAGTCGAGACGGGGTCCCCCCTTACCAACTTTTTCAAATCAACTTACACAAACTTACTTATAAATCCTTATGCTAGGAAGCTTTTACGACACGAACTGTAGTCAGAGGTCATAAATTGACAGTGTCACAAAATGCGGGGTATTTTCAAAAACTTTCATCTCACAGACAAACAAACATGACCAGGCGTTTCCGACCATGAAGAATCCGAATTCTACGTCAGGTTTTCCATATTTTTTAAAAATCAAAATTTTCAAGAAACCCAAATTTATCCCCTCTAACCTACTTAATCAAATCAACTTTTAAAAATTTATTTCAGTTAGGGGGACCGTTAATGCTTCAAAGTGTAAAATGTTGTATTAAGCAACTAAATTATTTTTTTACATGAAAATTGTCGTTTTGAATGATATGATAGGGTCAAGAATGTCTGAAGTTTAAAATTTTTTTTTTAATTTACGATTTCTGAAATGTGTCAAAAAAATAATTATCACCGCAAAACAATGGTACATTGTTATAAAGTTTAATTGTCATTTATTCAGTAAGTATGATTTAAGTTGAGGTTTTCATTAGATCTAAACAAATTACACATATTTGATACATTTTTAATTAACCATCATAATGAGTGTGAAAATCAATTAAAAAAGTGTGTGAAGCAAAGACACTCATCGCAGTGACTACGCTTAATAAATGCAAATTCGGTACAATTTTGAGATTCACACTTTTGAAGACTGACAGAAAAACAAATGTCGCTAACAGTTAAAAATTCATTTGTTTCATCATTCGTATATCCACAACAATCCCAAGCATGTCTAAGCATGGGTGAAAATTTTTTGGAGATTGAAACTGGTTGTAACATATGGACATGAGTTTGGTCACATTTACTCTCACTTTTAGGTCAATATTGATGTTATCAAGTAGCACATGGTCCATAATGCGTTTTATTAGAATTTTAAAGCGACGAAAAAAGATTCGGTCCAACGGCTGAACTAATCCGATCGTCTTAGCCGGTATTATGAATGTTTTAACATTTGGAACAGATTCAAAAAGTGCTTGATCTTTTTGACCGGTAAAACTGTCAAGAAGAAGCACGAATTTCTGCAAATCTTGAATATTTGGTTTTAGACATTCGTCTACCCATTCCTTGAAAATTCGTTTTTCAAGGGTTCCTGATTTTGTGCACTTGATTATTAAGTTTGGTGGCCGTAATAAATTTGGTTCAACCACAGGTCCAAATATTCCAGTAGGTTCAAGAAGACAAAGGAGCATTTTTTCAATTAATTTTCCGTTCATTGTAATTATCGGACATAGTCCTTGTTCTCTTGCAACTTGAAAATTGAGGAAAACATGTTGTTCCACCCTTTTAAATTTGCTAATAGTCGTTCCATTTTTCTCAAGATATGTTTCAAATCTTTTAATATAGTTTTGTTGGGGAATTCTTTTTGTAAATTTCTTTACACCTTTCCACCCTTTTGTGTTATTAATGGCAACCACTTTTTCCATGAACTCAAAACTGTATTCTGTATTTTCAACTGTTTCAGTTTCCCATTCTTGCGAACTTTGTGAACTTGACTCTTCCTCCTCTTCTTCGTCACTCTCTTCATACATGCTGTCTTGAATTAATAATTCCTCTTTTTGAGTAAAATTATTATTTTGTACAAAATTTTCAACAATCTCCAGAAGATTAGAAGCAGTATAACGCTGTTTATCTGAAATTCGGTTAACTGCAGGACGGAATCTGTACTTTTCGATGGCTATCTCTAATAAAGCTTGAATTGTATTTACTAGCTCCATTAGCTGTAAATAATTAAAAAAACATACGTAAATATAACTATTTCATGGACAGTCACAATTTAATAGAACGTATAAGAATATAAATTAATTGTACTTGATAACGGAAATGATGTAGTAAATACTTACCACCAATTAGTTAAAAGGGATGATTATTTTTACAAAATTACAATTTTTGTTTTGGCTTTGAAATATTTGAAATGATTTTTTTCCTCAAATTTAAGTTTGACACATTTACGACTCGATGGTAAAACTATGATCATTGAAAACGACAATTATTTTACTACAAGTATTTAGCTGCTCAACAAAATATTTCTCCCCTTGAAAGCATGAGAGACTCTCAATAACGTATGTAATTTTGTGTAAGTTGATTTGAAAAAGTTGGTAAGGGAGGACCCCGACTCGACTAAAATTTTACATGTTAAATCCCATAAGGATTTTTCCATTTTTTAAGTTGGAACAAACTTTGTTGGGGTCTTGACCCTGAACCCCAGACCTGAGAACCGTAAGATAGGGCTCATAGTTAATGATACTCGACAGGGTGTCCCTTGACCCCAATGTCAATTCTCAACTTTAGTTACACCCCAAATAGTTTCATTGTAAGAATTCTAGTGTTTTGAGAGGTGAAATAAAGCCCAAGTTGTGGTGAATTTAAAAAATTATCTACCACCAATGTTCTTCCTTTTTCAAACACTTCGTTCATCAGTGTAGTCAAACCTAACCCAACCCAATTAGGGCCACCCACTTTCAAGCCGATTATTTTTTGTTAGCGGCGACTGAAATTGGTTTGAATCGGCTGAACAAAAGCCGCTAATTACAAATTTTCGATTATAGCCAAAACTAGGATGAAGCTTGAAGCATAGCGAGGGGAGCGAGCCAAAGAGATTTCCATATGGAGACGTTCACAAATTACGTAACGCAAAGGGTAGAGAGTACCAGTTAGTGACCTCCGTTATGACCCGTTACGTGGGGTCAGGGGGTAATTTGCAAAGCCTTATGTAACACCGCGTTAAATGAGTAGTAAAAAAATTTTGTTCAAAAATGCAGATATAGTAGTACGAGAATTAGGCAACTACGGTCATACATCAGTTCTCGTTTAACCCACCGCGAGCGTTGTAGGAATTAGCGGCCATGCCAATGAAATTTTGTGGGCCTCATTTGATTTTAAATAACCCGGGAGTCCTGATGGCATTTGAATAATTAATTTAATTTTAAAATATGAGAAAGTTTGGTTAAATTATTGGAACATTTTATTTTGATTTTAGAATCAATAAAAAAGTTAACATTAAAAACTCAATTAAAAATTAATGGTCACACTGTCATTTTAATGGACTTGAAAAACTTTATTGTACTTTCATTTCTCATTTCTTTTCGTAACAGACCTCAAGCTCAACATCGTCAATTTAATATGAAGTCAGCCATTTTCTTTGCAGTTTTTCTGGCTATGGCCGCCATGGCAAAACACATTTCTTATTGGCTGACTGAGAGTCACGTGACGTATATAATTTTTCTAATTGTAATCAATCAAAATAAATAACGTTAGGTTATGCCATTATCTATCGACATGGATGAAATCATAAGGAAAGATGGGGGTGGGGATGGAGACTTTTGGCGCAACTTACAACAAGAACTTAGAGAGGCCGCTCAAGCCCTTCGAGGGTCATCACATGGCAGACTTACTGCTCAAAAGCGAAGTCAACCGTGGATTGCAGAGATTTTTTGGTCGGGCTAAGGCAGCCTTGGGTGCCCCTGGACTCGTTTCGAAGTAGAAATTACTAAGGGCGGGATTCTATGAAGTTGCATATCTATAATTTTTTTAAAGACAATTATTTAAAGAATTTAATTGAATAAAAACTTTTATTAATCACATTTCAATTAAATTAATTCATATTAACTTAATTTATTAATTATTTGGTCGTGGAACAAAGATATTTAAGAATAATCATGTGATTTTTATTAATTCATTACAATTAATTTTAATTGTAGATTAACGTATTGATTGATTTTGGCTGTACTTCATGTTGAATGTAGCCCACTTTAGTGTCTTTTATGAGGATCATTTTAGCGTATTCTGTTCTATTTGACAAATTAAATAATTTTAATTACTCTACTTTAATTATCAATCATTATATTTTTTGCAAAAAATAATTACTTTCAATTGTAATAAGATGAAATTAATAGAAAACCTGTTTAAAATAACGAGGACAATGACCCCATCTGGTCTCTCAACGGCGACAATTTCAAGTCCTTGAAAATCCGTGCAGGTGACGTCAATTCGAATGGACTCCCGCCAAATAAATTTACTGAAATGGCCCATGGCATAGAACATGGGTTGTTTGTAAAATGTGCCACTAGAGGCATCCACAAGAATGGGGGAGTCCACATTATTACCAACCCAATTAGGCCCACCCACCATGTTTAAAGCTAAACTGCAAATCACAATTTTTAATTAAAATTAATTAAATTAATTGTGACAGCTAATTGGTTCTTACTTCCAATCGACCCATCCAGCGACCCAATGGCGTAAATCCTGAATTATGTCATGCGCGTACTTTTCACCCCGTCCCCAGGATCCCTTGATTACAGGTGTTGATGGGATCACACCAGGAATTACTGATTCTCCTGCGCATGCTTCGGTAGCATAAATTGGCTTGTCACGCCATCTTTCATGGACTCCATCCATGACTTCGGGCGGGATAAAATCATCGGCGTACCAATGAACTCCAAACCCATATACTATTTTTGCTACGGCAGGGTCATTTAAAATCTATTTCGAAAAATTTGCCAAATTTAAAATTGTGGGAAAAAAATTTATTTAAAATTAGTTAAAACTAACGTCAAAAGCACAATCAAGTAAATAATATCGTTGATCATCTCCAATAATTATTTTCACATCTTTGAAATCAGATTTAGCTAAAGTGGGTCCCAAGTTACATTTAATCCATTCTGATAATTGTTCTGAAATTTAAAACCAAGTATTTTAAACACATTTGAAAAAATTGGGATTTAATTTATTTAAATAAGTTGATAAAATTAATTAATTGTAAAAAATTTACCGGGTAGCCAGCCCATGCAATTGAAAGGATAAAATGGGACGTTGGCCAAATCCGGTTCATTTTGTGTTGTAATGGCCCAAAAATTAATTCCAAAATTTTTGTAAGATTGTAAAAATTCAATAAAATAATTTGCCCAATCTTGATAATAAATTCCTTTCAATTCATTAATAATTCCATTTGCACATGAAATATTTTCATGGGTTTTCATCCTATTAATTTTAATTTTTAATTATAATTAAACATTTTTAAAATATTTAAACTCATAATAATAATTTAGTACCATGCTGGAGCTGACCAAGGTGAGGCAAAATATTTTATACTTGGATTTAAATTCAGGGCCCACAACAAGTAATAAATCTACATTAAAAAATAGTTAGATGTAATATTTGTCAATTAAAAGTAAATTAATTGTAATTAACCTTTAAATAATCTTCTGGTTGCAAAGCAAAATTACTTAGTACAGGTTCACCAGCTGGTGGTTTAATGTCACTGTAAGTGTACGGCCTTACACTAAAATCTGACCCACCTATCGACACTCTCCCCATATTGTAATTCAGTCCATTTCGGGTAAAATAACTTCTGTAAAATTAAAAATACATTTTTAAAATTAACTTTAATTAAATGTCCTAAATAAATTAACAAAAATAATTTACTTCATTAAAAAATCTTGTAGTTCCTCTGGCAAACTGACAATATTGAGACACGCCGCGTCTGTAAAGGCACCACCAAATCCCTCAATCTTCTGGTAAGTCTTGTAACGATTCACAATAACCAAAATGTCACTGGAAAAGAGACATGGAAAAAATGGCGGTGGACACCAGAGGTCAGGTTTTACCTGACCGGTAGTCACCGAAAATCGGTCTCCCGCCTTGGAACTACTCACTACTTGGTATTCACCTGGCATGGGTGGATCAATTGAAAAAAAATCGCAATAGCCTGTGTCACAAGCACAAGCCATGCCATCTGGTGAGAAATAGTGTTTATGACAGTCTACATTTTGAGCTGTACTTAATTGTACAATTAAATGTAGAATTATTATAAAAATCAACTTTTTCATTAAAAAAAATTACAGACTAGACTTTGGACAAACTCTAGAGACACGACAATAATTTAAATATTTAATTTTCAAAACTAAAATTAAATATAAATTCTTCACTTTCTCTTTTATCATTTAATCATGAGGAAGTACACCAAAAAATAGATAAAAATTTTGTTAGACACAAAATGTGCATATTTTTTCTCTACCAAAAAATGCAAAATAAATTAAGCAACAAAGATTAGCAAAATAATTTCCCATTTTTTGCAATTTAATTTCGCCACAAATCTCAAAGTTGCATACAAATAAATAAAACAAAAATTTCTTATTGAGTAAATATTGTCCACAAGGAAAAAAATTAGGGCTTAAAAATACCCCCCTCCCGTGTAAGCAAGTAAACACAAAAAAATAACAATGAAATTTGTACACCTGTAAAAAATGAAAGGGGGGACACACCCTAAAATAGTAAACGTAAAAATTGTATGGAAACGTTTTCTATGAAAGGGAACGTGGAAAAAAGGGACGGTGGAACTACGCAGAAAACAGAGGATGATAAGGACCCTTTCCCGTGGGTCTAACGGGACAGGGAGTAAAATTTTCCATGGACTCAACGACGTGCTCCCTCCCCATTTTTTTGGGGCAGGGGATCCAGAATCTTCTACGCACTTCCTCTCTCGTTTCCGTGTTTCCTCTTTGCCTCCAATCCATTCACAGGCTCAAAGCCGGTTGACAAGCATTGCCGTCTCTCTCTCTCTCTCTCTCGTTGTGTGTGTGCCTTAGACTATACAACGTAATTTACTTGAGTGTAGTTTAAGCCAAGAAAATTAAAATTTAAAATAATTTTCAGTACAAAATTTGATCGACTTTATGTCCCGCCCTACTGATTTACTTTATTTACAATTATTTAAGTTTTGTGGGACTAGAAAGAAGAAAAAATGTTTTATCGAGGTGCGTTCCATTTTTTACATTTAATTTTGATAAAGTCACGTGACATGTGACATCCTTGGGTCTTTACAAAATTTGACTTGTTTTTTCATGGTGTGTCCTCTTGTGGTGTCAAGTAATAATTTTAATTTAATTTAAATTGTAGGGCCCCATATAAGAGGGGAGACAGTTTGGGCTGATGGTTCAGAATATGAATTTGAATGTTGTTGTGAAGACCTCGTGACCCAAGATGACCAACCAGAACTGTCCTTAAATACTCCCGAATCGGATATTGTTGACGATGATGACAAAATCAAGACTGAGGAAATGGAGGCAGATCAGTCAATGACAACAATTTTAGATTGGGAATCCTATTTTGACATGGACCAAGAAGAACTGTCTGTGACCTCAATGTCAAAATGTCACGAGGTCACGTGTGAGGAGGAAAGTTTAAAAATAGAGGAATTGTCAAATTCATCGACAGGAACCAATGAGGAGTCTTGTACAGTACAAGAGAGATTATTAGAACGAGTCGAATTCCTCAAAAATATTATACATGACACAGAGGTCAAATTACAAGAAATTAGACTGACCCTTCAAATAAAAAATGAGCCGGAACAATTCTCTGTTTTAAAAAGGACTTTAATACAGAGACACATTGCCTTGCTTTTGTATGTCTACAAATCTCAACAGATGGCGGGATTCCATTTTATGGATGACTTCAGTTTAAGCCATTCGTGGAGTAGGCAGGTAATTTAATTAAAATTTTGTGCAATAATTAATTAAATATTTTAAATATTTTAGTTTAATTATTCAAAATCTGGCGCTCATTTCAGTACCATTTAATCAAGGATTTATTGAGGCATATGAGCATCTGTAGCCAAGGAAAAAATTGTCAAGTTCCCCATTGTGTCTCATCCCATCAAATTATTTATCATTGGCGCACCTGTCAATTGCACACCTGTCCCGTTTGTACTCCCCTCCGCCCCACTCCCAGTGTCACTCACCACCCTGACGAGCCCATTGTTGTCAATGACCCCGTGCCAAAAAAGGCCACCCCATCCACCTCAAAAGGTCAACGCTACAATTTAAGACGGAGTCGTCGTCAAACTGTCAAAATTCTGGAGTCAAAATCATTCGGAAAATTAGACAAATTGATGACAAGAAGAAGAACCACCTCATGGAAATTGGATATGGGTCAGGAGAGGTCAAATGACGAACCACATGAAAAGGAGGGCCAATTTCAAAAGAGGGATCGTGAAATTTGTATTTGTGGAAAACCCCAAAAAAATCGACTAATGATTTGTTGTGATGAATGTAACAGTTGGTTCCATGGGGAGTGTGTCAACGTGACCAAATTTCAGGCCACGTGGATGGAAAAAAAGGGGGCTGAGTGGGTCTGCCCTTTTTGTCAATGTTTGACCTCTAAATATTAAAATTATTTAATTATTTCAAAAGTACAATTTAAATTGTTATTCAATTATTTGCCAAATTATTCATTTTGTAAATTAATATTCACTTTTTGATTACTTTTGATACGAGAAATAAATTTTTGATATTTAATTAACTACAATTAATTTATTTTAATTAAGAGCAGCTGAACAAGAAGCTTTATCATAATCACCAATTTGGAAAACAGATTTTATGTAATTTATGACGCATGAGCAAACAGTTTTTTCATAGCCATCCATGTAGTCAATATGATTAAAATCTTTTAGAATTAAAGTTCCCTTGAAATTGGCGCCCAATGCGGCGTTTATGGCCGTATTGTCCTGTAAAAAATAATAAAAATTTAATTGCCAATTAAATTATAACTGTAATTGTTTTACCTCTGGTGGTGAAAGAACGTCAGCAGTGCCACTGATGGTGTAAATAGAAACGTTGACTTGACTCAAATCATAAGCTGGGGGCGAACAATTTTCATAAAGTTGCTTATTTTTGATTGGTCCATAATCAAATTTTTGAAATTGTCCCGCCAAAATACATTGAGCGTAATGCCGCAACATTCTCAATGTCGCCACGTCTGGTGCACATCGAATGAGAGCGCCTAGTCGTTGCTGAAGAAAAAGATAATTAAATTTTTTTAAATTGAATATTTTAAAAATTGGCGGTTATTCTCTGGCGGAAATTACTGGATCTGTCTGGCTATTAGTACAGCCCATAATGGTGGTGGTAATGGAGAGACAAATGTCGTCAGCGAGGCCATTGTAGTTACAATATCCGCCACCATATTTTCTCAAAGCTTGCATTAAAATGGCGCCTGGAACTGGTACAGCCAAATTATTTGGATCGACGGCCTACAATAATTTAAATAATTATGAACCCACTTGACCCACAATGTCAATTTTTATTGGTAAACAAACTGATGGTATGCGCAAAAGATTTTCGGCTATAGCAGCGAGATTAATGAGAGGAGAATAATGAGCAAAATGGAAGACAGGAGCGATGAGAATGACTCTCTCAATATTCAAATTAAGCGCGGGATTGGTCGTCAAAGCGACCATCAAAGTCGTCGTTCCCATTGAGTGACCAATGACGTCAATTTTGCCGTTGGCATCCCCGCGAGCAGTCAAAATTTGATTGAAAACGACGGGAAGATAAGTGTCTCCGACTGTATCCCATCTGTCAATTAAAAATTCATATCAATTTGTCAGTGTGAAGATCACGTGATTTAAATTGAAATTGACGCCATTTTGTAAGATGGTACCCAAAATCCCAATATGGGGACTCAATCGGAGGTTGAGTGCTACCAGTTGAATTAATTGTACCAGGATTGTCCATCATCCAAACGTCCATGCCGGATTCGAATAATGAGTAGGCTGAAATTAATTAGTGTAATTAAAAAATTAATTGTAATTTAATTGTAATTACTTACCAATACTAGCACAACCAGTGATAGCAACGTAGGTGCAGGCGTTACCGAGAAGGCCATGGAGTAAAAGAACTCCCTTTCCTGAATTAGCTGCGCCATTTTGTGTCAGCCGGTAGAGGACAGCAGTGCGGCCATCCACCACAACTTTAACAACTTGAATACCAAGACCCTCTTGGTTAATTAATTGTTCCTGCAATTAAAATTATTATTTAATTGTCCATTTTAATTTTAACCATATTAATTTTACCATTGTCAAAACATTTGTCTTATTCCCTGGAACGTTGGCGAGTCTCGTGATGAAAGCGGCATCAGGCTGGAATCAGAAAGTAAAATTAATTAAATAATTTAATTAATTAATTAATTTTTGGCTTACCAGACAAAGCTGAGGGAGAGTCATAGGGGGCCATTTTGGAGCCAGACATTTTGCGGTATTCAAGACGCCGCTCAAAAGATTTGAAGGGACGCCTAAACTCAGTGGAATTAAGAAGACAATTAAAATTGGCAAAATCCTTGATGTAATTTGCTTCATTTTTGCTGTTGCAAAAATAATTGCACTTTTTAGAGCAGAGTTTTAAATTCAACTGAATTTTTTGCAAAATGATTTGATAGTATTTATATAAATATATACCACATGTAATTAAATATTTAATCTTTTGATATGGAGAAAAGGTGAAAAAAAAAAATTTAATAAATTATTATACGTAATCATAATTACCTCAACATATGAACTAATAGTGAGCGTTGATTGTAGTTAAAAAAAAGATGAAAAGAAAAATGTAAATAATTTAATCCTGTGACTTTATTTTATTTTCCCTTTGTAAATTTATTCTTTTCAAATTAAGTCAATCTTATCTAATATAATTTTTATTGAGCATGGGATGGAGTTTCGAAAAATATTTTCAGTCTTTCGCAAGTTAAATATACAAAAAAAGTTAACCTTGAATTTACACCATCTGAAAATGTCATTTATGATGCAAATTCATTTGTGGTCACAGTGAAGGACCTGTCAATGACTACAATGAGTGTCAAACTATTTTAACTGACAATTTTATTTAAAATGATGAGATTTCTCAAAGAGCTTCACTAAATGTCATTTTATTTAGACAGAGTTTCAATTTTTTATATTGACAAATACAATTTGATTTAATTGACAATTTTACCTGTGCGTGAATAAATTGATGTTACATACAAAACTATGATCTGTCATTTTGCAATCAAGAATAAAATTAGCAAATTATTTGCAAAATGAATAATGATTCATTTCAAAATTTTAAAATGAATAAATTTAAATAAAAAATAAAATATTCATTTAAAATATGTTTCCTTCTAAAAATTTAACAAAATTGATAAAAATTCTAAAAATAATGGGGAATCTTTATTGTTCAGGAAAAAAAGAAGAGATCCAGGAAAAAACATAGACGATCCAGGAAAATTTACTTAGGAAAAATAATACAAAATTCCGGAAAAATAAATGCAAATTCAGGCAAAATAAT